>RDSH01000117.1:45555-65946 GCA_009428295.1 Tilletia walkeri
CCCCCCCCCCCCCCCCCCCCCCAACCACTTTTTCTTCTTCTTCTTCTTCACTCATCCATTTCTTCTGTACTCATCCCACACACCTTTTTTGTCTGTAACTTCCCCACCCACATCCTCACACCATTCTTCCCTCTTGCGCTCTGACATTCCAATGGCATCTTTTCATTCCTCTTACACTTGACGGCGTCGGCTTGTTGTGTGTTGCTCAGTTGCGCTTTGGCCACCCTGTCCTTTCCTTGCCTCGCCCCGATCTCTGGGAAGATGGAATGGACGATGAGCACGACGAGCATCATCGAAACGGACGCAGGGACAAGCACCAGGATGAGCAACACCTCTTCATCCAGCGTGACGGCAGGGACTTCTGCCGGAGGGAACGCGCAGCCCCCGACTCAGCTCTTACGTTCGCTCCACCTCGCATACATCAAGACGCTCTCGACCGCCCAATCGACCCTCTCACTGACCTACCACCTCACCACCCATCTCCGTCTCAACGCCGTCTACTGGGGTCTATGCGCTACGCACTTACTCCGCGCACCGGACACGCTCGACAGGGAAGATCTCATCAAGTTCGTCTGGGACTGTTACGTCCCTTCCGTTGGAGGCTTTGCACCTTTCCCACGCCATGATGCGCACATCTTACCTACGCTCTCTGGGTTGCAGATCTTGGCGATGTGCGAAGCATTGGATACGCTCGACGAGGTCGTCTCCCCTACAACTTCAAGTACAACGAGGAGAGAAGCGATCATCGAATACATCATCTCCCTCCGTCAGACGCACGATGGGTCCTTCGTGGGCGACAAGTCCGGGTTGGAAGATGATACGCGGTTCCTCTATTGCGCTGCGCAGGCTTTGACGTTGTTGGGCGCTATTGGGCGGTTGGATAAAGGGCAGACTGTGCGTTTTTTGGAGAGGTGTAGGAATTTTGATGGGGGGTTTGGGACGAGGCCTGGGGCTGAGAGTCATGCTGGACAAGGTGAGTAAACCCCTCCCCCCATTCTCTTCCGTGTAGGGGACACCCTTGCATAAAGCTGAGGGCATGGTTTCTTTTTTTCAATTCTGCAGTCTTCGTATGCGTAGCAACCCTCACTCTCCTGGACGCCTTACCAGCCCCAACAAGCCCCGCACACCACTCCCTCTCCACCTGGCTCTCCGAACGTCAGATCCTACCCTCGGGCGGTCTGAACGGCCGACCCCAAAAACTGGAAGACGTCTGTTACTCCTGGTGGGTCCTTTCCAGTTTGAGTATGTTGGGCAGGCTGCACTGGATTGACGCGGAGAGGTTGAGAGGGTTTGTGTTGAGGTGTCAGGATGATGAGGTTGGGGGGATGGCGGATCGGGAGGGGAACGTGAGCGATGTCTTTCATACCGTCTTTGGAGTTGCAGGTGAGTTCTTCTGTCTCTCGAAGGGTCTGGAAGGGCCCGAGCAGGGTTTGGCTGATGTTGATTTGTCCATCTCTGCCAGGACTCTCCCTGCTCGGAGACGCCTCGATCGCAGAGGTCGATCCCGTCTACTGCCTGCCAGCAGAACTCACCCGGAAGATGGGCATCAACAAGCCTTTCCAGGTACTTCCTCGCAGAGACTTTGCTCCAGGGGAGAATGCTCCTTCGCAATCAGAAAAGACATGAGCCTCCCCTCGTCAGGCATTCAGATCAAAGTACGAAGTCGCGCATGATGCAGGCTCTGTGTGAAGTGACCCATGAATGCAATTGTGTCGACTTATAGAAGTGTGAACAGGAAAGGACGTTTCAATCGCTGTCGCTCCCGTACCCCGCCAACGAGCCCAAACCGGCAGTGACAGGCTTGGAAACACCAGCCGCACCTTGAGAAGATTTCCCCTGCCGAAGCGCAGCCAAGTACTGTAACCCTCCCAACGCATCCGCATTCAACAACCCACCTCCCGTCGTCCCCGACCCAGCCACCGCGTTCGTCTGAGACGGCATCGCGAACCGATGAGCAGGAACCGCCGCAGCCTTCTTCGCCTCCTCTGCTGCCGCCGCCTGTGCAGCCGCCCGGGTAGCCTCCATCCTCTCCCGCTCGATCTCTCGCCATCCTCGCTCATTCTCCTCATCCAATTTCCGCATTTCCTCTTCCTCCTGCAAGATCAGCCTTCTCCTCTTCGATCTCTGACCATTCTCGTCGTCCTCTGCATCATCATCCTCGAGCATCTCGGTTTGTGCTTCGAGAAGAGCGAGGGCATGGCCTGCTTCACGTTGTTCGTCTGTGAGGGTGTCTGTGATGGCACGTTGACCGTCTGAGACCATCCGTTTGCGATCTCGTCGTTGGGCTGCGGGGTTGGGGTCGTCCGTTGACCAGCGGACGTTGAGGACTTCGTTGTGGTCGAGGGATTGATTTGACATGGCTTCTTTGGCGAATTGTGCGGCTGATTCGGAGACATATGTTACGAATCCACAAGACCGGCCGTTCAATACGCGTACTGTGGACAGTAGATCAGCAACACAGTCAAAGGAAGCAGAGTTGGCATGTAGAATTGTTACTCACCTCGTTCGATTTCGCCCCATTCCCCAAAGTGCCGTCGCATGACCTTCTCCGAAGCACTCTCCCCCATATGCTGTCGGGTCTTCCCTTGACTCCGCATCGCATCCCCAACACTTCTCCCACCCTTTACCGTCCGTCCTCCATCTCTCCACTGGGCTCCCATGCCACCCACATTGACGCCGCCACCGCGTCCAGACGTGTTCGCTTCCTCCACGATACGACCTATGTAGAGGGTCCGATTCACGCGTTGGAGCGAACCGACACCGCCCATGTCATCTCGGTAGTCTCCGTGCTTTTCTCGTCCGAAGATATCGCGGCCCTGCTCAGGGTTGTAGTTGGTTGCTGGTAGGCGATGGAGGAAAGTGCATTCGGGGCTGATGCGGATGAAGAAGAGGGTGTCAGTGATGAGACCGCAAAGTTGTGAGCTGAGCTTTCTCGAGCAAAACTTACCCAAGTGGACAATGCCCTCGAGCGAAGAAGAGACAGTACACGTTTCCCTTCCCTGCATCGGCGCGCGTATATCCCGAATCCCTAGCGATATCACACCTCGTCTCCGCCTTCGTTTTGTTGTTATATCCATCCTCTCGATCACCACCGGACCACTTGTTGTACCAGATATTGTACGTGGTACCCGATTGGGCGCCTTTATCTGCTGCCAGTCGAATAGCCTCGAGCTTAGCGGCTGTGATCTGCTGGCGAGCAGGGCGGGAGCGAGGCGCTTGGGCTTGGGTCATTGCGGTTGATGACGATGTGGATGGGACCAGGGCAGCAGTTGAGGAGGAGCCTTCTGCGTCTGCTTCGGGACCGGGAGATGCAGAGGCTGAGCGCGGCTCTGATGACGACGGCGACTGCGCAACTACGGCTTCGGCTTCAGGTGGCGAGGACGACATTTTTCTTCTTTGTTGGCTGGGGAAGGTCGTCGTTGTCAGTTCGAACCTTCCCATCGCTCGCTCAGGCGGGTTGATGCCTGGATGTGAGGGATGAGACCCTGAGACTTTGAGACTTCGGACTATATGCCAAAGTCTCGTGGTCTCGCCCCTTGTGACCGGATTGACGAAGGCAGACATGCGCTTCGGAAGGAGAAGGGTCGAGGTGACAAACTACCACTCGCTCCATTCGTCAAGCCTCGACTTGCTCTTCTTCCATACCCATCTCCTACTCGCCGCGCCGGTACGAATAATCGAGTTCGAAAATGCAGGTCTCACAGGTTCGCCAGTCCAGCATGCCATCAGGCAGGAAGTGGGTGAGTTGTTGCTCTGCAGAAGGCCGTCATGCGATCCGTTGGCGTCAGAAGATTGGATGGGAGCTGAATACTTTCTGCTGTCTTTTTTTTTGCTCGCGGCTTCAACAGATCGGATGGTGGGGTGCCATGGGAGGCCCAGCGCAGAAGGGCATCACTCAATACTGTGAGTTTCCTGGAGGCGATGATGTGCGCTAAACCATGCGAGGCGCCAAACTTGTGTTGAACCTCGCGTTTTCTCTCTTTCCCCCCCGGCCTCCGACAGCCATCTCCTCTTACCAAACTGCCAACATGCGCGGCGCTGTTCAAACATACCTCTTCTACGGTTACAAGCGCATCATGCAGCAGGCACCTTACTTCGCGGTCCCCGTCGCAGCTGGTCAGTATATGCATTCTTCCTACGGCGTTTCTGTCTAGAGCTGAGAGAAGTCCGCTGACACGCTTTGTCACCAACCTGGTTCCCTTTCTATCATATTTGCTGCTCTTCGCTATTCACAGGCTACTTCATCTACACTTGGGGCAAGAAGGGATCGGCGTACAACAACTCCAAGGTGAGTATTCAGGCTCTAAGGCAGGGCTTTGGAGAAGGGCCGTTCGATGCTGATGTCTTCATTCTCTGCACAGGCTGGCCACCTCGCAAACGCAGCCCACGACGAGTAGACGCTCTCTTCCACTCTCAGCAATCCTAGATCACAAAATTGCAATCGACGGGTCATCCACTCTCGTTTCCGGATTCTGGTACGACTGTACGAGTCAATCGCAGCCTAATCACCGAACTTCTCAATTCCGCAGAGCGAGAAGTGACGAGGATCAAGCAGAAGATCCGGGCAGAGACTGTAAGATGCTTGCAGGGAGAATTCGGAAGAGGGAAGAAGCAAGCACTTGGGAAACACATACACAAAGTCCATTGGTGACAAAGAAATTTGCCGAAGGAGGGGTTAAGAATGCTAATCCGTCCCATTCCAGCAGCGTTCAGAAGACCGGCGATTCGAGGACCTCGCAGGATGTGGCACACTCGACCACAGCGCGGGTGAGGGACCTCGTCCGGAGCTCAGTGCTGCTTTGGTGCAGCGGTCGGAGCATACTTTGACTGCAAATACGGCATGTAGCGACCATCAGCACCGAGCAACAGATGGACTCCGGCGAAGGTCAAGGCTTACCATCTGGACACCAGCAAGCTTGTACCTGAGCAGAGGATAATGAGTAATGATGGTCAGCTTCGTCGGTCAAGTCATCACTCTTTCGAGCCCCAAGGTCAGATTATCAAGTCAACCACGATCTTCGCCGCATACTCACCCGCACTTCTCGTAGAACGCTGGCAAACGGCGGAGCAGAGACGTAAAGCAGGAGAGAGGACTCAAGCGTCAGCGATATCAAAGATCCATTCTGCCTCGCCCTCACTGAATTCAGTGAACTCACCTTGATTGTGCTCGCTGCAATCGAGGAAGACCTTGTATGCGCCGAGCCCTTCGCTAATGGCAGTCAAAGCCACGATGATCTTCTTTCCCAGACCTTTACCCTGGACACTGGGGTCCACAGCAATGTCCTCAATGTGTCCAGCCTTGCCCAGTCCGCGAATGAACTTGTATTCGAGCACGAGCGTCCCTACGGCCACGACCTTATCCATGTCCCGATCGAGAATCACGATGGGGTAGTATGTCTCTGGAATCCGCTTGAGAGCTTGGAAGCGCTCTGTCCATGCCTCGGCGCCGACGTCGGGAGTTGTTGTGAGGATGGTGAGCACTTGGAGATGTCCGCGCTTGTAGTCGTCTGAGGCCAGGGGTCGGAGGGCCAGTGTGGGTCCGACGAGCTCATGGATTGAGGAAGGGATCAGAGCTGGGTCAAAGGCGAGCTCGAGCTCGGACTCAGGAGTAAGCGGCATGACAGGTGAAGCAGAGAAGGTTAGATGCGGGCAAGCAGGGAGCTCGTTGTAGGAAGGAAAGAGCAAGGATAGCTGGGAAGGAGCGTTGAACGCAGGAGGTGTGCATGGATCATCTTCGCAGTCAGATCTAGACATGAGTTGATCTTCCTTACCACCACCTCGCGGACAAGGATCCTTTACCAAACGCATCTCTGATCGACTGGCACTCGCTCCCGAGAGTGGACTACGCGCAACGGCATCGAGCTTCCCTCCTCCATCAGCCAAGGTTTCTCTGAGGCGGACCACCTCCCTCGCATTCCGCTCACTTCACAGCGCAAGGCTCATTTCCTCAAGGACGTAGGAAAGGGTCGCATGGACCGCAGTGGACACAGCGCCGACCCCGATCACTATACCGACACCGTCCCCCTCAGACCAGTCGGCATGGCTCCTCCTCCCGGCGCATCTTCCTCCTCCTCCTCCTCCTCTTCGCGCGACGCAGCACCTGCGGGTTTCCGAGCCCGCAGTGCACGCTCTTCACGCCCTACCTCACATGAGCAACAACGCTTACTCGATGCGGACGACCATGACGAGGAAGGGAATGATTGGGGCATGGACGATGGACCCAGTCGGAATGTAGGTGTCGAGGCTGCCTGGGCGAAGAGCAAGGGAAAGGGGAAGGCATCACAGCATACACGTGCGCATTCATCGAGCTCGGGATGGTGGCCCTTCAAGGGCCGGGGGAGGGAAGTCAAGGACGCAAGTAGGACGGTCACATTTGCAGATCCAGGTACGTTTTGAGCTCACGTCGCGCGATCTCTCAGACGCAGGTGATTCACACCCTATCTGATCCTCACAGAGCGGGTCCGAGCCAGATATCCTGCCAATGTGGTCCGCAACCAGAAGTACAATGTCGCCTCTTTCCTACCGATCGTCCTCTACGAACAGTTCAAGTTCTTCTTCAACCTCTACTTCCTTCTGGTTGCCCTCAGTCAGTTCATCCCTGCGCTCAAGATCGGTTTCATCGCGACCTACATTGCACCGCTAGCCTTCGTACTCTGCGTCACCATCGGAAAGGAGGCCTTCGATGACTATACTCGCTTCAAGAGAGATGTAGAGAGCAACAGCGCCCCGTACAAGCTTCTCGTCCCTGCTTCAGAAGCCGCAGCCGTCATTTCTAAATCGGGAAGCTCAGCTGGCCGGAAACGCGCATTTGCCGATCTGGAACAACAACAGGGCCGGGGTTCAGCAATGGTGGCCGTGCCCTCGAGTCGGCTGAGAGTTGGCGATCTCGTTTTCCTGGAGAAGAATCAGCGTGTACCTGCCGATATGGTCTTGCTGCGGACAACAGGTGGCGATAGCGAAGCCCCGGCCTCGACTGGCGAACAGACTCGACACGAAGAGCAAAGCATGTTCGTTTTGGATGACGACGATGAGCCGGATAGCACTAGACCCAGCCATGAACGCAAGGTTTCCATGTCGAAGTCCGCCGTGCAGGATGATGAGGAGGAAAAAGTTGAGCTGGGCGGTTCGGGAACTTGCTTCGTCAGAACCGACCAGCTGGACGGTGAGACGGACTGGAAGCTCCGCGTGGCTGTCGACGTAACACAGCAAATGAGCGAGGATGAGCTCGTCCAGTTGGGCTCGCGTGCCTCTGTCTTTGCTGGACCGCCCATCAAGGATATCCATACGTTCCTCGGTAACTTCACTCTGCATCCGGATTTGGACAACCCAAGCGTCCCACCCACTCCCGCTGTCGGCGACCTTCTGGATGGTGCGACTGAGTTCTCGGGAGGACGCCCTTCGGAACAAGGCATTGCCCTGAGCCAGCAACCTCACGTCGTCCCACTGACGGCTGAAAACGTCTTGTGGGCGAACACGGTTCTTGCGGCAGGCAATGCAATCGGTTGTGTCGTCTACACCGGAAAGGAAACACGAGCGGTGATGAACACAAGTCACCCTGAGACCAAGGTCGGCCTTCTCGATCTCGAAATCAATCGGCTTTCCAAGATTCTCTGCGCTGTCACATTTGCGCTGTCCGTCGGCCTGGTAGCTCTCAACGGCTTCCGTGGCGAATGGTGGGTGTACATCTTCCGCTTCCTGATCTTGTTCTCCTCGATCATCCCGATCAGTCTGCGTGTCAATCTCGATATGGGCAAGACGGTCTACGCAAGACAGATCATGTCGGACGACGAGATTCCTGGTACGATTGTCCGAACGAGCACTCTTCCCGAAGAACTTGGCCGGATCGAATACCTGCTCAGCGACAAGACGGGCACGTTGACCCAGAACGAGATGGAGCTCAAGAAGTTGCACATGGGTACGATGAGCTACTCGTGGGACAGTATGGACGAAGTTGCGACGCAGTTGTCGATCGCGATCGTGGAACAGTTCGGTGCGGGAAGCCGCGATGGAGCGAAGAGCCCGCCTCCGCTGCAGGGCGGACAAGCCTTGCTGGCCACAGCTGGTGCTGTCATAGGCGGACGAGGAAGGCGCGACATGAGTTCTCGTGTCAAGGATGTCGTTCTGGCCCTCGCCCTCTGCCACAATGTCACTCCGATCAAGAACGATGACGGCACGGTTACCTACCAAGCCAGTAGTCCTGACGAAGTCGCTATTGTTCGATGGACTGAATCGGTCGGTTTGGCGTTGGTCGCGCGTGATCGGACTTCGATGAGTCTGCGGGCTACGGATGGGACTGTGCTTTCTTTTGACATCTTGGAGGTGTTCCCGTTCACGTCTGAGTCGAAGCGTATGGGCATCGTCATTCGGGAGCGGACGACGGGTGAACTGATGTTCTACCAGAAGGGAGCGGATGTCGTCATGGCTCGGATCGTAGCTCAGAATGACTGGCTCGAGGAGGAGTGCGGTAACATGGCACGAGAAGGTCTTCGAACGCTCGTCGTTGCGCGCAAGCGTCTCACGGAGCAATCCTACGGTGCCTTCGAACGAGCGTACAAAGCAGCTCGTATTCAGGTTGACAATCGAAACGAGGCGATGACTCAAGCGGTCGAGGAGCATCTGGAGCACCAACTCGAGCTGCTAGGACTGACGGGTGTCGAAGATAAATTGCAGGAAGACGTCAAGACGACTCTCGAACTCCTTCGAAATGCCGGCATCAAAGTTTGGATGCTGACTGGTGACAAGATCGAGACGGCGACCTGCATTGCCATTTCGAGCAAGCTTGTTGCGCGCAATCAGTACGTGCATCAGGTTGCCAAGCTCAAGACGATCGAGGCCGCACAAGACATGATTGATTTCCTTCGGTCGAAGCTTGACTGCTGTCTTGTCATCGATGGCGAGTCACTCCAGCTCTGCTTGGATCACTTCCAGACGGCTTTCATCGAGTTGGCAACGCAGTTGTCGGCCGTCGTGGCCTGCCGTTGCAGTCCGACGCAAAAAGCCGACGTGGCCAAGATCATTCGTGCCTATACCAAGAAGCGCGTCTGCTGTATTGGTGATGGAGGCAATGATGTGTCCATGATCCAAGCTGCGGACGTTGGTATCGGTATCGTAGGCAAAGAAGGCAAACAGGCTTCGCTCGCTGCCGACTTCTCCATCACCCAATTCAGTTTCTTGACCAAGCTGCTCGTGTGGCACGGACGGAATTCGTACAAGCGTTCCGCCAAGCTCGCCCAGTTCGTCATCCATCGTGGGTTGATCATATCGATAATCCAGGCGGTGTTCTCGGCTATTTTCTACTTTGCGCCCATTGCGCTCTATCAGGGGTGGTTGATGGTTGGATACGCGACTATCTACACTATGGCGCCTGTTTTCAGTTTGGTCTTGGATCGGGATGTCAGCGAAGACTTGGCGTTGCTATACCCCGAGCTCTACAAGGAGCTTACAATGGTACGTCCCCAACTTCTATTCTATTTGTGACTCAATAGTTGGAATCGGGGTTGTGCTCATCTTCATTTTGGCCACCCCCTTTTTGCAACTTCTCAGGGACGCAGTCTCAGCGCCAAGACCTTCACCGAGTGGCTGATGATCAGCATCTACCAAGGCGGGGCTATCATGATTCTCAGCCTGCTACTGTTCGAGAACGAGTTCTTGAACATTGTCAGTATCTCCTTCACGGCTCTCGTTTTGAACGAGTTGATCATGGTTGCGCTCGAAATAACGACCTGGTAAGTTGGCTAGTGCTTCGGTCAGAGCGAGTCCTTTTCGATAGTTGGCTGACTTTGTCTGGACTTGGGACTTGTGATATAGGCACATATACATGTTCGTCTCAGAGATTGCCACGCTCTTCTTCTACTGCATCAGTATTGCTTTCTTGCCCGAATTCTTCGGTGAGTGCCAAACAATGTTGAAGCTTGCCTGCGAGGCAAAGTCCATCTCTGATCATCGACTACACTGCTCCACAGATCTCAACTTTGTGCTTACGACGCGGTTCGTTTGGAAGACTGTGGTGATCGTAGCGGTCAGCAGCTTCCCACTGTACATCATCCGGGAAGTGAAGGCTCGTCTTTCGCCGCCAAGCTACAGCAAACTGGCTCATTGAGTCCTTGTGCGCTGCATCCCGCTTGCGACCTTTGTCATCTACTTTCTCGCAATCTATATCACTGCCGTGTGATGGATCAATTCACTTCGATTGATCGTTTATGGGTGGGTATTGGAATGCTATCTATGCTTTACGGAAAGAGCGAGGAGATTCTGTCTTGCAACCCTGCGAGGACCTGTGATCGGAGTTGCTCTGGGACTTCCTCTTCTGCTTCTTGAGGGGGAGCGAGTATTCTGCTGACAGCAGACTGCAGATCCTGCTTCGATTCTGGCTCGTCTAGAGGGGCTAACCATCTCCAATGAGGTGACTCCGTCATGCTACTGACGTGGTCGAAGTCTTGGACTGCGAATCGAGACTGAGGCGTGTCTGAAGAACGAGGCGGCAGGGAGGACGCAAAGAGGATTCGGTGGCAATCTTCGATCGTTGCGCCCGTCAGACAGTCATTCAAAACGATGGTAGAATCCGTCGTGGTGTGCATGCGATACTGATGAAGGATCAAAGGGTCAGGCAATCATCAAACGCCAGAAGATGTCGTGGAAAGGGACACTCTCTCACCTGTCTGCACTTTTCTACAATGATCAAACACCGCGCACAGCCATGTACCATGAGACTGCCTTGCAAAGGTGGGATGACGACGATGCAATCGGTCAAGGACCGGATTTGGATCGTGAGCAATGCACAAGTTTTGGGATCTTTGCGGAGGTCGAGCGTGCGAGCTGAGAGGTTTTCCAGGCGGAGATCGGATGAAGAAGAGGGATTCTCAGAGGGGGGCATGGGTGCCTTAGACGAGGACGAGATCAGACCGTCAGTCGACGCCACTGCATCGGATACTGCTGGCTCTGGTTTAACTACAGATGCCTTCGCAGGATTCCTCTTGAAGGCGAACCGGGCCTTCGGTTGTGGTGCATTTGATCCAGGTGTCGATGCTGAGTCCTTCGCTGAGAACGAGGCCAAATCTCTTGACCTGGTCGCGAGCTTCTCCGAGAGCTCTCTCAGCAACTTCTCATGCCCCTCCCGATCTCTTGGTGGGATCTGGGCAGTTTCGTCGAGCAGAGCCTTGCGCGTATCTGCGAGTTCTTGTACGAGTTGAGGTGTTTCTGTGGATGAAGAAGCCCCTTCGATCTTCTTATCCAGAGACGCGAGACGAGCCCGGAACGAGGTGAAGAACACAGCAGCATGGCTCGCAGAGAGCCCAGACGACGCGCCGAGGGAAGACGTCGAGGTCATCTTCTGAGTAAATATGGAAGTAAGTGATAGTCTAGCTTCAGTCCTTGGGGCAATAGAAAAAAAGTCCAACACGAGGCGCGGTGGGGTCTGATGCCACGCGGCACGCGACGCGTCTGCGGATAAACACCGGATAAACGCACAAACCTTCTCAAAAAATTTCTTCTTGACTTCGAGGTTGCCCGATGCTGCGACAACTTTGGGAGGACGTCCATCGTCCATCTGCTTCAACAAATTCTTCTTCTTAAGCAAAATGTCAGCGACAACAGCAACGACAGCGGCAGCAGGAAGCGCGGTGGTCGATGGAGGCAGCGCAACTGCGGACGGATCGACGACGGCATCGGTGCCGGTACTGCTGCGGACGACGCACGCCGCTCTTGCCATCCCACTGGCCCCGTACATGGTCCCCGTCTCCTGGCGTCGCAGTCATCTCTCAACGCTCGTCAATCGCATCTTGAACCCGACCACTCCGACACCTCTCGACTTCATCGTCGACGGCCAGCTTCTTCGCACTTCACTCGCAGAGTACCTCGAGTCTTCTGGGAAGGACGCGGAGTCGACCCTGGAACTGCTCTACGTTCCTAGCACCCTCCCACCCAAGTACGAAGGCGCATTTGAACATGACGACTGGGTTGCCAGTGTTGATGCGCGTGGGGCGGCTGCTTTTCTTCGAGGTGGTTCTGGCACTTCGTCGGCTGCACTCCTGTTGACGGCCAGCTACGACGGCGCGATTCGAGTCTGGTCACACTCCAACGTCGAGGAGCCTATTCTCACCTACAACACATCATCCTCAGCCGCCGGATCTCTCAATCCTTCCCTTGTCGATGCAGTCTGGACGCAGAGCTCAGACCGAGGTTCAGGTCACTTTGCGACAGCCGGCATGGACGGTGTGATTCGCGCTTGGAGCGTTCCGATGAGCGCTCTTCAGTCTCACGCGGGCACTAACGGAAATGGCACAGCGACAAGTTCTGCCAAGCCTAGGCTACTTTGGACAGGTCCAGCAAGCTTGACCTCCGCTCCGCTTTCCTCTCTTCACACGACTTCGGACGGCGAGCATATCCTGGCCGCAGCATGGGACGGCACCGTCTCCCTCTGGGCCGCCAACCCCTCTGCGAACGAAGAAGCAAACGCCGCATCAGCATACTTCGTCGGCCAGCCTGATCCCGAAGACGAGGATGAAGACGCAGAAGATGATGGAAATGATGGCGGGGCTGAAACAACAGACGCTGGCGCAAAACGCTCGGCGCACCGCAAGAAGCGACGTACCCTCGCTCGCACCAAGGCTGCCGCCTCGGCTCTGACTCGGGAACCCCTGCAGGTCATGTCTCACGTGGCTGTTACCTCTTCCATCGGTGCTCTCAACGCGAGCAGCACAGCCACCACGCGTGTTGCAGGGCCTAACAGTAAAGTCGCGCGCGCCATCTTTGCAAACGACGTTGCGTCCTCTGCATCTGGGAATTGGTCCGCCTTCAGCTCTGGCTGGGATGGTGCAGTGAAAGAGTGGGACTTGACAGTCGGTGGACGAAGTGTGAACAGCAAGGTGAGTTCAGGTCCCTTCCCTTGTTCTCCTTCTTTACTCCGCTGACAGTGTGCTTGCTTCTCCATACAGTCGTGTGACAAGGTTCTGTTGACAATGGACCAGCTTCATGGTGCCTCGTCAACCTCTACTATTTTGCTCACTGGCCACATGGACCGCTCGTCAGCTATCTGGGACATGCGAAGCGGTGAGTTCCCACTGATTAAGGTTGTATGTTAGCTCTCCGGAACTTTGGCTCATTCGCGCTCTCGTACTGCACCTCACAGACGTCGCAACTCCAACCATGGTCATGCCCGGTACTCACACCGGCCCCGTCTCCGTCCTTCGGACCCACCCAACAAACAGCCACCTCTTCGCCACAGGATCTCATGACGGCTCCATGAAGCTTTGGGACACTCGAAGCCCTCGAACGGCCCTCTTCGCCCTCGCACGACCCGCTCCTACTTCCACTTCCACCCCTGCATCGAAGAAGAGCAAAGTACTTGCGATGGATTGGGACGCGTCTGGCAAGATGCTCTTCTCCGGTGGAGACGACTGTCGGCTGAGCGTACATCGGGGCGAAGGGATGGACAGGGCTGGCGAGGCGGGCAGTGTATCTGTTGGAAGTTCCAACATGATGGAGGTTGATCCTGTGAAGTGATTGCTTACCTTGCACTGCATTTTGATCGTTTCTATCTTCCTGCCTGACCTGCGCTTGAGCATGCGGTGCCAGGGCGGATTCCGTCATGCATGATTCAGTAACACTCATCGAGCTCTTGGGAGCGAAGTTTTTGGTCATTTCGAATAGATAGGGAGAGGGGAAGATACAGGAGGTTTCGTGATGAGCGGCTTAGACGTCGAGGCCAGGGCACCTCTCGCTACAGGATGGGTGAGAATTTACGTTAGCTTCGATGAGCTCTCAAGCGTAGTTCGCTCAGCAGCACGTACCTGTAAGGTGAGTTTGAGGTGAGGGCGCCGTTGTTCTCCTGCACGTATGGGATGAAAGTGAGTGTCAAAATTGGATCTGACCACAGAGCCACCTCGCCGTCGGTTCATACTTACGCGGTAGATGAGATCGAAGTGGCCTGCGACAGAACGTAAATTTAACTGGTCAGCATAGGAAGGTAAGAAGAAGGGGTTAGATCCACTCACTGCTGGGGTAGCTGAAGCCCTGGCCGACTGGGAGTTCGGTGAGAAGGAAGCACAGAGGGCGTGAGCAACACGGAAGCGTGATGATGATAGAACCGCACCAAGCCAAGAGCAGATCTGACTCACTCGAGGAACCAATCTTCTCGAGGGCGTCGTGCTCCCAGCAGACAAGAATGGCGGCGCTGGACTGGGAGGCAAATGCGTGGATGGCATCGTGCACACAGTTGACTGGTCAAGGATAGTCGGAGCTTGTCAGCCATTCTACCACATCCTGTCACAATGCTCGAAGCCGGGAACGTGTCGGAAGCTCACTGTCATCACGGTCTGCACAAGCCAAAGCCAAAGCCAAAGGACGAGACAAGCGTCAGCACAACTTTGACATCATGTACACAAATGAGTTCAAGCTCACCGCAGCTAGTGTCGACCTTCAGACCAAGGTCCTGCGACAAAGGCAGCACCGTCTGGTAAGGTCGGTTCCGCGAACCATCACTGTTGTAAGCCTGCGCGAAGATCTTGCCAATGTTGTACCCGCTCGAGCGGCCGAAGACGTTTCGCAAGCACTGGGCACGCTGCTGGCCCTGGGACGAGAGACCGACAGAGCTGTCCGAGACCTTCTCGCCGTGACGGATGAGGTAGATCTGGTTGTTGACGGCGGCATGTGCGGCCGAGGCGGCGAGGAGGGAGGCGAGGAGAGCGCGGAAGAGCATTGTGAATGTAAAACTGTGTATCTGGGGGGAAGACAGTGAAATGCAATGAAAAGGGCTAGATAGGAAATCGTTAGCTGGGGGATGGGGGACAGGGATCAGCTTTCACGACGTTATTCAACACGGGCGCGTATTTATACCTATCAAGATGGACCTGGCAACATCCTTCTGATCTGAGGCCCTCCAGGGGCGCTGATCTTGGTTGGTGGCCGAAGACAGGAAATTCATACACTTCGGAATTGTGGATGGATGAATAATAAGGAGGCTGGAGAGTGGCTCATAGAGGCGAGGAGTCCAGGGCAGTTTCCCAGTCAGTCAGTCAAGTGGACTACTGTACCTCACTTACACGGCTGACGGGAGGCGGGAGAGCCTGTTCAGGGAATGTCGAATAATGCCCTCGTGGTGGTGTCGGGCGAGCATCTTTCCCCCACGGCGTCCTCCGTGTCCACTCAAGCGAGGTAGAAAACTGGGAGTGCACGTGTACAGCGACCCTTCCTTCAATCCAACCCTAGTCTGGTTTGAGACCACACCGTAACTTCGGAGGGCCGGCAGCGAAGCTGCGGCACGTCCGAAGGACGGTCTGGACAAACTCCACGCAATCAAAAGGGAAGCGGGACGCAGCAGACACCTTCATACCATCACATTCTCATCTTTCATCACGCACAGAGTCGCCAAACAGTCCTCAATCAATTGCAGACAACATTCATGGTGAGCATCGGGATGCTGCCTATCAATGTATGCCTTCTTCGGTCAATGAACGCTGGGTGTTGAGGCCTGAGATGCTTGGTAGTGGCAGCCAATTTGGACATTCAGCTGATCAATAGTCTTTCTGTTCAATCGCACAGTCATCTCATCCAGATATCCCCTCCGGAACGCAACTCAGCTCAGAGGACAAGCTCATCAGTATCCACACACACCTACGCAGCTACGAGTGGTCCATCACCGATCTTTTGGACGCCTATTTGACGAGCTCCCACCCCGACGTACGACGTTCAGTATCACAGTGGACCAGATCTGACACAAGTCGACAATATGGACCAGCTTTGGTCACCCGTCGTATCTTCGAGGCGGCGGGCGCCGCCAGTACCGGTGCGCTGAAACGCCTGACGTCTCTCACAATTCCTCTGCTGCGGCCTGCCCTCGACAAAGAAGTAATCGCAGCAAAATCGGACGACTCATTCAGATCTATTGTGCATTTGGAAGGAGAGGACGGATTTCGCGCCAACAGGTTCAACGAGCTGAGCAGCGGCTTCCAAAACACCTTGCCTCTTCTGCTTCAGATGGCATCTCTCCTCGCTGGTGCTACTACGTTCTCTTCCAGAACCTCACCCGTGGAACCCATCGTCCCCGCTTCTGTGAACTCTTCGATCAACCCAACTTTTGTCGATTTGGATCAGGGTCAGAAGCGCCTTTCACGATTGCACAACGTGTGAGCATTTTTGCCTATTGCCTCTCCTTCTTCAGACTCGTAGTGTCTGTTTTGCTGACGATCAACCTTTACTCTGTTCCGCTGCTGTTTCGTATAGATTTCGGTTGTCATTGCAGCATTGTCTCTTCGAGCCCATGGAGAGCGGATGAATCGTCTACAATCTATGGTCGGCATCTTCCTTCTATTTCAACAAGCGCCTGCATCTGTACACTGCATGCTACAGTTCTTGGGCATCAGTATCTCTCGTCAGCGTGCAATAGATCTCCTCCGCGACTTCAACAGAAGAGCCCTTGTGCGAGCTCGCAGTCTTACAGCTGAGCCGGATCGTGTCAAGGTACTTCTCTTCGATAACGTCGACCTCTACCTTCGCACATTTCAGCAAAATGTGTTGCAGTCCAACAATCTCCTCAATCTCACCATGCGGACGCTTCTCGTCCTTCCGGAGTCTTTCCATCAGTCCGATGTGTCAGTGGAGCAACTTGAACCATTGCGACGATCTCGACATCTGACAATGGATCAGATTGTAAACTCGGACAGCGGAAATTTCATGGACCGACTCTGTCGCATTCAAATTACAGAGACGCTATTGATTCTTATGCAGCGAAAATCCAAATTGCCTTCGAAAAGGAAGGTCCTCGACCTTGTTCGCGATCATTTAAAATTACTGAGAGCAGAGCACAAGATGAATTGTCTCTTAGCAGAGGCGACGACAACCGTTCCGCTACCTCTGCTCGTTGTCAACGAAGGCTCAGCGGAAGGGGTTGCCGAGCTCCTTCAGGACTCCGCTCTGCTGCTCGGCGTGCTGGAGGTCCCTTCGCTACCCACCGATCTGGACGTTGCAGAGCGGGCGAGTGTCGAACCGAGCGAGACAGGGGACCCACGAAGCGTCCGGGCCCCATTGGATTCAGCTTTGAGCCGCGATGAAGAAGATCCAATGTAAATAGACACGCCCGACAAACCATGCGTGCCTCCTAAACTCACAACAGTCCTGGGTGCTGAAGGAGTTTTGCTCGCCGTTGGAGACCTCAAGTCACATCGGACCGTGGAATTGGTGCAGTCTATTCGTTCACAACACGAGACAGTGGAAGAAAGGTTAGCATTCGTCCAATCGTTGTTCGCGCCGTGGCACTTACTGCTCAACTGGGTATACGCAATATTCAAGGCGCACTTCTCGAAAGATGGTGTAGGCCAGGACGCCGCTTTGGAACGCTGTCGCGACGCTCTTCGTCGATCTTGAACGTTGCTTCGGGAAGATGAGCCCTCTTTTACTGAGGGATGGATTCTCATCAAAGATGTGTTCGCTGGGAGGATGCAAAACGCGTTTCAGTAAGTTGCGACCATATGCCCCATGATTTCCCTACGTCCTTCTCTTCGACTCTTCCTACCACCAGCCATTACTAACCATGGTGACATTTGAATCCACAGAACAATCCTTCGTCGGCGGCGTTGGAGAACCACGCTTGAGCATTGGTCTCCTGCTGATGCTGATTCGGTCAAGGCGCTGGTCGACGAAACGTCCTCGCTGCTGTTTTCACGTTCCGAGATAGATGGCGCTATTGCCCGACACGACGACGTGGGGGCCAACGCAAGACTGTTCATGCGTGATGCGGCAATGGGGTTCGAATTCAAAAACGCTGTCAAGTTTGGAGATGTTGGTAGAATGCATGAGATCAGTAAGCTGCTGGTGCTGGGTTTTGCTGGTTCAAGGAAACTGCAATACGCAGACGCACTTCTGGACGAAATCTGGGCAAAGGAAGTGCTCAGCGCAAACACTTGGAGGACGCTTGCTGCGGCCAGGCTGGTCAACCGCTTTGGACTCAAAGGAGGGTTCATTGGGGCAGATCTGTTTCAAGAACATTTGAATCGTGAGATTCGGGTCAGTCGCTCGTCCTGTCGTGTTCTCCTTGCCGCTCGGACAGGGCCCCTGGGCTGATTGTCTAATTCCATCTTTCTTTCAGCGAGTCAATATGTCACACTCACGAGAGGGACTTGTCGATCGCCTGGTCGAAGTGTTCTCAGCAGCCGCTGACCTTGCGCGCTCTGCTCGTGAGGGACATCCGCAGCTTTTTGGATCGGTGAACTCGAAACGAGGTCGGAAAGAGGGCGAGGCCGCGAGAAATGTTGCTTCCGATATCTGTTCGCGGCTCAGCGAGGCCGATGGTCTGTTCGAGGCAAAAACAAGCAGAGTCAGTGGCAAAGGACTGAATGTATCACGACGACCGCGAAAATACCCTGAAGGAGTCCCCTCTGCCCAGCTCTTGTGCGAAGAGCATGAACCAATCAGCAGCGCGCGAGATCTTATGCGGTCCGGCCATCATTACCTGGAAAGTCGTGGCCTTCGATCCTGGCAGCAACGTAGAGATGGAGAGGCTCGTCAAGCTGCATTCATGAACAACGCTGTTGCGGACCTAACTCACCACGTATCGCAATCGGATTCCGGCAGCGCTGACGGAGATGACGATGGTCCAGACACAGAGTCTTCGGACGAAGGGGAGCAGAGCGATGATGGAATCATTCGTATGGAGGGGATGGCTGCATTCGAGGCGCTGAGGCGTCGAGCTTTTGACCGACGGCAGATGGATATCGATATTGAGGACAGCGCTGGGATGGATCTGTGATGCGAACTGCGATAGACATGGTCATATATGTGTTTCGTTAGCCTACAAGCAGTCTAGATGCTAGCAGCATCCTCCGTAATACTAGCTTACTCACGCTTGCTTGTTGTTGCTCTTCAAATACTCCTATTCCCATCATCCCCTCTCCCAGCTCCAAAATCGTTTGCTAAGTGCTCTTCGTCGCTCGAATTCGTTCTAATCGACGTGCGATGATGCGTTCTGTAGGCGTTAGGTCATCAGCAATGTCGTCGGTGGAGTGAGATTTGGCCCAGTCGAGCAAGGCTTCGGACAGTGACCCGACGTTGGATGACCTGACTCCGGAGGAGCTCCCCAGGAGCTTCTGAGCGAACTCCTTGTCGATCTGATCACTGATGTTCGTACATATGATGAGCCAATATTCGTGAAGCATGATCAATCAGGCTCCACATGATGTGATCTTCCATCACGACCTGGTGTGACATGAAGGAGGATACTGCGTTTCCTTTGAATGTGTCTCGACGCCATTTGATCAAAGTCCCGCTCAGACTGCGCCTCAGTTCGGTTGTTTCGGGCCAAAGGGGAGTGCGGGTTGTGCGTGCAGCCAGAGGTCGGCACGAGTATGGGTAAACATTTAACATTGGGTATACCCAATACTGTACCTAAGGACTTGGGTACAGTCTTGGGTATGAGCTGTCAGATACCCAAGTTTCGAATACTTGAGTATTACTTAAGTAATACTCGCCATACCCAAGATGTACCCAAGAATGTACCCACCCCTTTTTCATTTTACGTAACAAAAAGATTCCATTCACTTCTAGCAGCTGATGGTCACGGTAAACGGTTATCACTATGGTGATGACCTAATGGCATGCCGCATGTTACAGCTATAGTGATCACGTAGTTACAACTATAGTGATAAAATAGTTACAACTGTAGTGATAGCATAGTGACATGTTATAACTATAGTGATAACATAGTTACAACTATAGTGAGTAGTGACAGCATAGTGACATGTTATAACTTTAGTGATAACATAGTTACAGGCTTACAGCTATGGATAACATAATTACAACTGTAGTGAATCAGAACCGCCAGAGCCCAGAGAACGTATTACGTAATGCTGTCGAAAAATACTCGCGAGTATACCCCAGTAATACTTGGGTAAATTGATGTTATTACGTAATCCTGACTAAACAAAATACTCGCGAGTATACTTGAGTAATACTTGGGTATACTCGCGAGTATGAGTATCGATCTCGTCGGAAAAAATACTTGTACCCAAGAGTACAGTATCGGGGGTCAAATACCCAAGAGTGTACCCATGCCGACCTCTGCGTGCAGTAAGGTTGAGCACGGAGTAAGCCCCGGAGTGGCTTTCCCGGAGCTCCGTGATTATCCGGGAACGCACTCCGGCGGAGCCCGGAGTGCGGAGTGTGTTTTTAAAAATTTACTCCGGGGAATGCAAAACAGCC
This sequence comes from Tilletia walkeri, assembly GCA_009428295.1. NCBI lineage: Eukaryota > Fungi > Basidiomycota > Exobasidiomycetes > Tilletiales > Tilletiaceae > Tilletia > Tilletia walkeri. Next base: position 65,743 of record RDSH01000117.1, read on the forward strand.
GGAGTACGGAGTGAGACTCTAAAATGTGTGCGGAGTACGGAGCCAAGTTATTCCCTCCGTCGATTTTCCGACGGAGTGCGGAGTAGGATTTTGAAATCAGCTTCTACTTGAACGGAGTACGGAGCTCGAAAATCTCATTTCAAAGTCTATTTTCCCGGATACTCCGCCGGAGCTCCGAAGCGCTCCGGCTAATTTCTTCTCATT
>RDSH01000118.1:0-65345 GCA_009428295.1 Tilletia walkeri
CAGGTTGTGGCTTCGTGACCCATGGTGGCAGCCGAGAAGCTCTCTCCCGGATTGTTCTAGCTCCGGGTACGCCTTCCCAGCCCGCGAGTTGCTTATGATGGACCCCGCACCGCACTACCCCCCAACGGCATTTCAATATGCTCCCCTTCATACCTCCCAGACCTGACCTTCCCTCCCGATCATCCCGTCGGGCAACAGTGGCGCTGTGTGGAAGGCACGGCTTGCTTGATCTCGTTGCCAACTAACCCCCGGCGGGCCCGTCGCCGGGTAGTGGGGGGTCCACCGAGCAATGGGTCTGCTGCGATGGAGGTATGGGACCATGGTGATGGGGGTGGGGTGGGTGGTGTGGACTGGGGGGCGTGATGCACCTTCACACCCGTTGACGGCTCTGCCGTAGGGCGAAGGGTAAGGCGTCGCGCTGAGTTGGGTACCTCTCGGTGCTTGCTGGACCATTTAATAAGTCTGGGCTCCTCTGGTCAAGGTCCCCCAATCTTTCTACACCATAGAGCGTGATTTTAGCTTGCTGCGGTCGCCTCTCTAAACAATCCTCTCCCGCGCGCAATCCCATTCCCCCCCCTTGGTGTCTAACTTCTTCTGCCTGTTCCGAGTCTGACCTCCGACCTCGAAAGCTGTGGGAAAGACTCTTATTGTCATTGAGATATCATGGTGAGGTCCATTGCAATCCCATCGAGAGAGAGGTATGGTCAACCAAAGACCTCAGATCAATGCAAAGGTTTCGAGATCGTCCTCGGCGAGATGACTGTACTTGCTGTGCCTCTGTACAATGATGGATGAGTCTAGATTTAATCGCGACGAGCCTGCTTCTCTAGGACATAGGCGTCCGACCCTTTACATCGCCTCTGCCTGCCCCTGTCTCCGTCCGAATCTCGATCGCAGTCCCAGTCTCGGTTCCTGTCCCTATCTTGATCTCGGCCCATCTCCCGCTCCCTACGCCGATCCTTCTCCTCCCTCTCCCTCTCCCGGTCACGATCTCCAGACCGTTCACTCCTATCCCTCTCCATCTCCTGATTCGCAGCAGCACCAGTGGAAGTAGACGAAGGAGTACGTCTTCGTCCCGGCGGGATTGACCTCTCCCTCTCCCTCCAGTCCGCAGACCGCCCCCGCTCCCGTTCCCGTTGATCGAGCCAGTCGTGTTCCGCCACTCGTCCAGCAGAATGAAGATGCTCCTCGTCAAGTCGTCGGCGGTCGCCTTCCCCCTTCTTGACCATCGAGATCCGCCGCCGACCGGAAGAACCCTCCCGACCCACATCCAACGCGCGCTTCTTCCCCTTCCCATCATCCGGAACAGAAGCAGATGCCCGTCCAAGCGGCTTCTTCGACGGCGGAAGCTCGTCATCCTCATCTTCATCCATCGGCATCGGCGGCGGGAGCGCCTCAGCCTACGCGTCGGTCTGTTCGTCGTCGTCGTCCTTCTCACCATCGGCATCATCCTCCTTCTTCTTGGCGAGTTCCTGAGCGAATGGCGAGGCGAGGCGGATCCTCTTGCCATAGTGGTAGAACACGTATACTGATGGGCAGCAAAGAACGATCAGATCATATCCCATTACTCTTCACCGGACTTGCTTCACACGAAGAACAGAAACACTCACCAGGAATGATCGCGGCAAGCGCGACAAAGGCCAAGAAAGTTGAGGCCCATTGGTACCCCAGCTTCTCGTAGAGCGGAGTGGCGTACATGGTGGCAGCGCCAGCGATTCCATCACGGGCGAAGGCGTTGCCAGCCGTGGCCGAGGAAGAGTATGCGCCGTAGCTAAAGTGGTAAGGTGTGGGAAAGAATGTCAGCATCCGGAAGTACTTCGCGAAGGGGGCCAGAGGAGATACGTACGCGCAAATGCAGTAGTCGATACTGGACAGATAGATGGCATACTGTGAAATGCAAATAAAGAACAGGACATTTGAGTCAGTGTCGGTACCGCGACTCCATGTTCAGAAGCAACATCCACGGAACGTACGTTTGCAATGCCGATGAGCACTGTGAACAGCATGGGGAAGATCCAATGCACGCGTGGCCACGACGTCCACGCGAATCCGAACAGTCCGATGCTCAAGAGCGGAGCCAGGAAGAGGAGCCACCAGAGTCGGAACTCTGGTGACACTGTCTTGCCCTCTTTTGCGAGCCTCTTGAAGCGATAGTATGGATAGAAGTACGACAGGGCTGCGATCGTGTATCCGATGATGATTCTGTTGCGAGAGGGAGAAGATATGAGTCTGCGGGCCGCAGCCAAAGCATCAATAGCCGAAGGCGAACTAGACACTCACGGGACGTAGGCAGCGCCGATCTGCGCAGGGGTGAAGCCCCATTGCTTGTAGACCAGATTGAAAGCTTCGAGCGCCGTGAAGATGAGAGCGTCCGAGTAGCCCGAGAGGAGCGAAAGGCACAAAACGATAGGCTCTCGGATGAGCATCTCGAAGGGACGATACCTATTCCAAAAATAAGAAGAAAAGAAGTCAGCAAGCATTGCCGGTTGAATGAGCATCCCGCGCGTCTCAATGAACCAGTACGCACCAAATCACAAAGATGTTCTTCACCGTAAACTCCATCCGATCCGGCTTATCAACACCTTCTACCGAGATCCCTTCCTTCTCCCGTCGTTCGATCTCCCGCCCCATCAAGATAGTCGACCGAGTCTCAGGAACGAGGAAGAGATGGGCAGCTTGTGCAGCGACGCCCAAGATGAGCTGCAACCAGATCGTCCATCTCCACCCCGCCGACTCGGCAAGGGCATTACACGGGATGGGACCTAAAGCAGCCCCGAGGACGGAGGCAAACACGATGGCGATTACGGCGGGGCCTTGATCTTCGTCTGACCATAGATCGGACATGGTACCAATCGTAACCGATCCACCGGCAGAGAAGAGACCGCCGAAGAAACGGCCGACGAGGATAGAGGTGAAGTTGGGGGCGAGTGCGACGGGGAGTTGGAAAACTGTTTGTTGGGACGAAAGGTGGGACGTGAGATGAACGGCCAGAATCTGGTCGACTTCTTTACTTGGCTGAAGCACATACCATTCACAAGGAAGAGGGACAGTTGCAGGACCCATTTCCGCCCTAGCTCTTCACTCCAAGGAGCCCAAAGTAATGATCCGATGGCGTAGAAGATGAGGAATCTGCAAAGTAGACATGCTCATGGAGTCAGAAGCACGCCCAAACCACACTCAGAACAGAGGACATCATCGAACCTACAAAGCCTGACCGATTCTGGCCACCTGTTCAGTGACCTTGAACTCCTCCGCAATACCCTTCGCCCCACTCGAGTACGCACTCGTATTGAAATTCATCGAAATCTGAATGAGCATGATCACACTCAAGATGACCCACTTCCTCCACTCCGGCATATTTTTCGCAAGACACCGCTCAACATCGCGCTGTCGTCGTTTCTTCTCCTTCTTCGCAGCTTTCGCTTGGGCTGAATCTTGTTGTTCTTCTCCTTCGTCGGCGGCAGAAGGTTCGACCGCACCCGAGGACTGCCCACTCTTCTTACCCTTCTTGTCATCACTGGAGGAAGAAGATCCGAAGTAGGCTTGTTGGCCGGACGTTTGGTCGTCTTCGGTTCCTGAATCCTCCGGCGAATCTCTGCCTCCAGGAGAGGGATTCAGGTCCGCCTTGACGGCATCGAACCGTGAGCCTCGACCTGACGAGGATTTGCGATGGGCTTTGCTCGGCATCGTTGTCGTTACTCTATGGATCCCGCGCGTTTGAGTTTTGGAGAGCCGGGAGCTGGAAAATGTCCGCAGGAGAAGGTCGCAGTATTTAAGGGCAAGCCGTGCTATAGGAAGTTCGGGCAAGGCGGTCCAAGGGCGACCGAGGTGTTTGAGGAGAGTAGAATGAAAGATGAGGCTCTAGAAGGGGTGGGGTGTCCCTATGTGTGTGAAAGAGTCAGCTCTTCACGGCAACAAGTCGGAAAAGGCCGAACAGATTGCAGCTGAGGGGTCGAAAGGGTTCGAAGGGGGGAGGAAATAAAGGGTTCAGCGTCCAGCTTCTATTTGAGGCCAATTCGAGTGAGTAGTATTGCCTAGGGTCCTACCTGGAAACGATTTAATGGTCAGAGATTGGAGAGAGGCCTGAACGACGTGAATAAACACGCTGTCCAGATAGAGTCGTCATGCTCCAGCGGCACAACATCGTTAAGACGCACACCAAGACTGTTGCTGAACGATGCGCTCATGAAGGAGATGCGAAAATCGAAAAGAGCTCGTTGTCAGCTTCTGCGAGTGGGAGGGAAAACCTTGTCCAGCTGCATGTCAAGATGAGCAAAGTAGTCAGCGGCGCGCTATGGAACACATGTGAGAGGCACGAGCACTTTGGAAGCGGGAAGTGGGCAGGGACTACTTAACAAGGTAGTAGGTAGGGTCCTTATTTCCTCAATCTGGGCAGGGCTTGACCGCAATTTGGTCTTGCACCTTGCCCTAAGGCCGGCGGACGAAGCGGAACGTCGATGTTCCCGGCACTGCAGCGCGAGATTGTGAATCTGTCGTTTCTGCAGATGAGTGCAATCCCCTCGTGAACGCTTTGACTGGGTCCGATCGAGAGCACCACCACCGCCGTCGAAGTTTCGTTGCGCCTTGTCAGATTTGTTCGGCGAGTCCCGCTGCAGGTCGCCGCTGAAGGTGAATGCTTCCCTTTGTTCCAACAAATGACGTACAGGTCGCGATGACATGTTCGTCCTGCGAAGAGCGGTCAGCGAGCGTCAATAACGTGAAGCCGTCGAGGAGGACCGCGGTCAGCGATGCGTTTTATTTGTCTCTCGCTGCCATCGCCATCGCTCGTTGGGAGATGACATCCTATGCTGGTCAAACAGATGGTCTCTTGCGGACGGCACCTTGAGCGAAGAACTGATTGATTCGTCGTTCCCGAACCCGGCTCAGTCCGAGACCGAATTCGTATTTATCCTCCTTCGTTGTCCCTTGATTCGCTCCATTTCCGGCTCATTCATAACTCGACCTCATGTCCTCGGAGGACGGCCGCGACGGGTGGTAACAGATGGGCAAGGGTGGACGGGTGGTACAAGGATAAATATGATTCAAAGTCCTTCGGGAGTGAAAGAAGCACGAGGCGTCTTGTACGTTTCGGAGATCCCGAAACTAAAGCCCTCGCGGCGCTTGCACGCTGCTTGCACTTCATCGCCACTCAGTGTTCTCTTTGACTACCGTGCCGCTCCTCATCATCAAATGGGTCCTCGTCCTCATCGTCCGACTCGGCAAAAAGCACGTGCGCTTGAGCCCCTTCGTGATGCTCAGCATGATGCCCGTTACCCACGCCCGACCGATGACCCTCTTTCTCAGTGACATGAGAAGCAGTCGTCGCCTCAGCCTCTGCCGCCCGTCTGCTACCGCCCCCATTCGCCAAGATGCCTCGAACTGGTGGATTCGACGAGGGCGTTGGGTTTGTCGTAGTCGCTGTTGCTGAGGTCGGTGTGACACTGATGCTCTCGCTTCGACGTGATGAGAGCGGCAAATAGTCGTCTCTCTTTCTTCTTCCGCCAATAGCAGCCCGCAGTAGACCGCCTTGTTCAAGTTGTCCGCTCGGCGAGATGGAAGATTGCGGACCCCCCGCTGCTTGTCCACGATACCCCCCGTAAGAGATGTAGAGATCAATGAGAACGCTGTTGTTCACGTGGAAGAGAAGGAGTAGATAGATCAGTCAGTTCGACCTCTTTCACCTTGTCGACTCAGCAGAGCAAAACTCACTTGAACCAGAGGAACAAACCCAACGAGATCGAAAAGTCGATCAAGCCCCAAGTGATAGCATCTACACCCTGCGCATCGGCCCACCTCAACTCCTCATCCGTCGCACTGATGAAGAGCATTCCACCGGCTGTCAAAAGGTAGGGCGGCAGATACTGGAATGTCTTGACCTCGAACCAAGCTGAGCGCTCATACCGAACTGCGCCTGTCCGTGGATCGCGTTCTGCGGACCTCGGTGCATCTGTGACTTTGGGAGCCAAAGTGATGTCGTCCCCCTCTTCATCATCATCTCCCTCCTCGTCGCGCTGCGCCTCGCTGTGGCTTGTCTGCGTCGAGGTGGCAGGATCTCTCCGTCTCTGCCTGGTCCGTTGGAGCGGGACGTAACCTGTAGGCCCATCTTGCAGCACGAAACAGATCTCGATGATGCGAGCAAGACCGGCGGCCATGAGGACGTAACCGAAAAGCGCGTGCACCATGGTCGAGATCATCTACACAAAGGATCGCAAGGGCAGAGTCAGCATAAATCGGTCCCGCCTCGAAAGAGGCAGAGGTGACTGTATGCAAAAACTCACCAAGGCCTGAGCATGTCCGCTCATCGCCCAGCCAGTGAAGATGATCATCAAGCCAGGGAAGACGGAACGACGCCCACCGCGAGAGGTCCAGATGCCGACTGCGCCGCCAAAGATCCACAAGACACCCATCCTATTGTTGATCAAGCAGAGCGGATAGGTCAGCTACAGTACCATTTCAATCTGTGTAGGCGGCCGCTCTTCTCACATTGTGTGTTGGAGATCCTTGTGAGTCTATCATGGAGGATGAAGCGTGCGTGGGGAGAGAAGGTCAGATTCAGAACGATTTGTGAGCTTGAGCTGAGGCGCAGCGAGGTCGCCTCATCATGGAAATAACTCACCCATGCCCCGCCCTGATGCATCGTGAATGCATTCACCCAGCCCCAGACGAAGATGACCCAGCTATCGAACCATTCCTGACTATGTCCCCTTCTCTGCAGCCAACCCACGGCCGCCTTCATCATGATGAGCATGATGATCGCATACCCTTGGAAGGCGCTGCCCATGATGTGATGAGCGAGACATTGACCCATGTGTCCCCCCAAGCACCACGATCGGAGTGTGATGACTCCAAACAAGCACTGCACCCAGCCCACGACGGGGAACAGTCTCCCCAACAATCCATGGACGAACAGAAGGGGTGGACGAACGAAGCGCTCGGGGCCCCAGCGCAGGTGGAGCTTGAGGTAAACTCCGAGGACGGTTTGGGCGAGGAGGTAGAAGATCATGAGGGAGGCCAGAGTACCGTGCGCTGAGTGCGGGAAGGAGCGACCTTTGTGTCCGTGTCCGAGGAAGTAGCCTCCTGTTGTGAGGAGGAGACTCAGCGCGGAGAGGGGGACATGCAGTCGATGTCTTACGAGTCCGAGGACCATGGTTACTGTTTTTGAGGGAAAATTTCAAGCTCAGCAATCACAACTTCCCCAGCAGCATTTATGGAAGAGCTCACGAGGGAAGAGGATGATCCATGTGAATGCTTGGATGAGCATGTGGATCCAGAGAATGGAGTCGATTGGGACTGTGTTGTCTGCAGGTCCATCGTGATGATGAGGATGAGCTCTCACGCCGACAGCTGCTGCGACTGCCACGGCCAGCACAAGACGCGTCCGAAGCACCGAGGCCATCATAGGAGTAGCAGCGCCAAAGACTCCAGTCCGTCGCGCCATCGTGTTGTGGTTGTTGTCGCTGCTGATTGTGTCGGCGACTTCGATCTTCTCAAAGGTCATCGCTTTTGTTGTTTGCGCCCCGATGCTGCCGGCGGTTCATTGAAAAAAAGGCTCCGAAAGGTCCGCAAGTCTTCCGGATTGCGGGGAACCACCGACGATGAGGACGAGCTCAGCAAGACAATGGACTATTCTATTCACCGCGCCCCTGCGGTTTTGCAAAACGACCGCGCCCTGCGGTAGACAAAGGGAATTGTTCTGCAGACCGCACCCATGACAAGAGCGTGACACATAAACCCTAAAGTCTGCACCGGCCACTAGGTCTCCCGAACTTCTTGTTCTCACCACGGACCCCTTCCGCTGGGCTCAACCTTCCTCCTCTTCCTTCTTCTCCACCTAACCTTACTATTTAAAGGAGTGAGTGGGGTGTGAGTGATCTGAATGCCCAGTAGAGGTCTCCAATCGACCAAGACCCCCTCCAACAGTCACGATGTGGCCAATCCCAGCGCGATGGCTGGCTGTAGTCGCATACTGAGACCTGACTGTGGAGACCACTGGGAGTCACTCTGCCGACAGCGTTTCCGGCAGTGGATTGTGACCCTGAAGCCTGCAGAGACTGAAGTCTCATAGATTTATTCTTTCCAAACCCCCAGGGGATAAAATCCAATAGAGGCGATCCAAGCGCTGAAGCCAAGAGACCTCATTGAGACACAAGAAAGTTCGGCATAGCGCGGTGGGCAGAAGTCTACCGCGCGTTTGGAAGGGGGTGCGGTTGGTATATGCGAACCGCGCCTGGGGCGCGGGTACCGCGGGGGCGCGGTGAATAGAATAGTCCCAAGACAATTTGGTCGCTTCTACCTGGACGCGAACTGTCAGCAGTATCGACCTCCCACACTTCGACACGCTCACTCTCTACGGAACAGGAGGTGGCAATCGTAGGCGAGCTTGCTACAACTGACTGGAGCAGTCTTGACCTCGGCACTTCCATCAGAGAAGCGCTTCCGGAACCATGACGATGCTGGAAACGACGATGACCCAGCTACAGCGGCGACGTCCGTCGATCTCACCAAGATACTAGGTATGTCCTTCCACCCTTCCCTCCTTTACGTCAAATCCTCATCCCAATCTGACTCGCTGCTCTTTCTTCCCACCTGAAAGCATCCCTGGACCATACGGCGCGCAGCACAGACCCAGTACTATTTGAACAGGTACAATGCCTATTCGCCGCGCTTTCGCTCGAGTTCATCAAGGCCTAACACCGACACGGACTCCAGGCGGCTATCCAGCAGGCCTTGCCGCCCAGTGAACGTCTGAGGTCGAGTGCGTGCGGCTACCGTTGCGGGGCCCGCGGAGACTCTCCTTCAGCGCCGGACCGACGGAGCTTCCTCTTCAGCCACTACATGGATCACCGCCTTCGCCTCTCTCTTCGACCTCACCACGCAGGTTCTTAGGATCGAGCGCTGACTACTTCCACCTCCCAACTCGACCCTCTTCAGCACCTCATCGGCATCATACTTAGCGTACACAGCAGGTATCTCTGGTCCTCACTTTCAGCGCGACTCGCAGTAGACCAGCGCGGTCTTGGTGCCTCAAGAATCCATGTGTGAAAGGCGGCTGCTTCCTCTCCTGGTCGTCATCTCAACAAGCTACTGTCTCGGTGGCTACAGCCAATCGACTCCTGTGTCTTCGTCGACAGCCTCGGTGCATCGCAAAGGGACCAGAACGATCAATACGACGACGACCCCGACGATTGTTCTGTCAGCCTTGGAAGTACGGCCATCACCAGTGAGAGGGGAACCCCGGCTACGATGTCATTTTCCTCCGGCTTTGGCATTCCCTCAACAGCTTCTTCGGCGTTCAGCTCGATGACCGTCTGAAGCCTTCCACCTCCTCCTCCTCAACAACAACAAAAGCAGCAAGAGAACGTCAGGGCGGAGAACGAGGCCTTCTGGGCGGCCATGGAGCATGGACGGGGTCTGAGACGTTTTCGAGTTGGCAGTGTTGTCAAGCGCTCAATAGAGAATGAGTGAAATAACAGGATGCAAGATTCTAATGTCTTCAAGGTTAAGAAGTATATCGTTGAGCGATATCATTTCAGACTGGGGAATGTCACGAACCCCCCCCCCCCCCCCCGGGCCACCATGGCAGGCTCGGGGGGTGCCTTGTACCCAGACAACTTCAGACCGGGCAATAGTATTCTTCGTCCACCGTCCCGCGTGTACAACATTCTTTGCTTCACAGTGCTAAAATGGGAACAACGTTTACCATCGTTGGGCCAGAGTCTCAGTGCATACTGAGCTCGTTCTGGATCGCGCTGAGACAATGGAGCGCTGGTAGCTGGGGCGCTGGGGGCTCGCTGGTCTGGAACTCGCTCTGGAGTGAAGGGCGGAGAGCAAGCGTAAGGAGCGCTGGTAGCTGGTACCTCGCTGGTGTGGAACTCGCTCTGGAGTACATGGGCGAGAGGAAGCGTTGCGCAGTCTTCGGGCTGGATGGCGAGGCGCATCGGCAACTTCCTGACGCCAACCGCCGCTCGGTCGTAGCGGCCTCGAGCTGTTCGAGGACCGTTCGCCCTTTACGATTGCCATGTCCCCATCGCCAGATTGACTCTGTATTCTAAGACGTTCGGCTTGACGCTGAATGGCATCGTCAAGATTCTCAAGCCGCTCCGCCGTAGCGTCCTCCTCGAGCAGTGTCCCGAGCACTTTGATACGCCGCTCGTATGTCTCGATCGCCCTTTTTCGATCGCCAGATTGGTTCCGTGCCCACAGACGAAGTGCTTGGTGTTCCAGCGCAAGGGCAAGAATCTCATGCCGCTCCGCCGTAGCCTCCTCCTTGGGTAGTCCCTCGAGCACTTCGATGCACCGCTCCCCTGCCACGATCGCCGTGTCCAGATCGCCAGGTTGGTTTCGTTCCCACAGGTGATTGGCTTGTTCGCCCAGCGCAGAGGCAAGATCAGCACGCCGCTCCGCTGTATCCCCCTCCTCGAGTAGTCCCTCGAGCACTTCGATGCGCCGCTCCCATGTCACGATCGCCCTGTCCCGATCGTTAGATTGGTTCCGGAAGAACAGGTATTGGGCTTGGTCTTTCAGCGCAGAGGCAAGACCAGCACGCCCCTCCGCCGTAGCCTCCTCCTTGGGTAGTCCCTCGAGCATTTCGATGCGCCGCTCCCCTGCCACGATCGCCCTGTCCCGATCGTCAGATTGGTTCCGGTACCAAAGGTGATTGGCTCGGTCGCCCAGCGCAGAGGCAAGAGCAGCACGCCGCTCCGCCGTAGCCTCCTCCTTGAGGAGTCCCTCGAGCACTTGGATGCGCCGCTCCCATGTCAAGATCGCCCTGTCCCGATCGCCAGGTTGGTTCCGGTACCACAGGTTATCGGCTTGGTCCTGCAGCGCAGAGGCAAGATCCTCACGCCGCTCCGCTGTATCCTCCTCCGTGAGCAGTCCCTCGAACACTGCGATGCGCCGCTCCCCTGCCACGATCGCCCTGTCCCAATCGCCAGATTGGTCCCGGTACCACAGACGAAGTGCTTGGTGTTCCAGCGCAAAGGCAAGAATCTCATGCCGCTCCGCCGTAGCCTCCTCCTTGGGTAGTCCCTCGAGCACTTCGATGCACCGCTCCCCTGCCACGATCGCCGTGTCCAGATCGCCAGATTGGTTCCGGTACCACAGGTCATCGGCTTGGTCTTCCAGCGCATCGGCAAGATCAGCACGCCGCTCCGCTGTATCCCCCTCCTCGAGTAGTCCCTCGAGCACTTCGATGCGCCGCTCCCATGTCGCGATCGCCTTGTCCTGGTCCCCAGCTTGGTTTCGGGCCCATAGGCGATCGGCTTGTTCTCTCAGCGCAGAGGCAAGACCAGGACACCGCTGCGCCGCAGCGTCCCCCTTCAGCAGTCCCTCGTACGCTTCGACGGTCCACTCTCCAATCACAATGGCCTTGTTTGCATCGCCAAGCTGGATTACAGGAGAACCGAATCGTGTCAGCTCGGCCAGTCCAATTGAGGTCACGCAAGCGACTGAGCGACTGAGCCAATCGCGACTCACTGTCAATCCCGGAGACCACGGTGGCGTTTGTGGTGTGTACCGCTCCCACAGAACATCCAACTGGGTGCAAAAATCATGGAAAGGAGTGAGTAAAGTATGTGGAACTGGGAAAAACTGAGACACAAGTTACATACCTCAACCTGGCTTCTCTGAGATTTAAAGACTTCGCGCCCGTGGTTGATCATGTCGCTGATACTATTGTGACCGACACGAATACGCCACCGGCTATCGGCAGTGCTTTGAAATGTACGAATTTCGGAGAGAAGCCCGAATAGATCGCTATTGAGATGTCAGAGTGACGGGGAAGACGATCAGGTCAGAACAAGCTTGAGAGAAGACGCTGCCACAGCCAGACTTACTCTGCCAGCTTTTGGATTTTCTCGTCGAAGGCGAAGTCCGGATTTCGCTCCTTCTTCGTGCCCTTGAACAGGGCAACAAAATATTGAATAACCACGAGGATCTCTATGGTCAAGTCTGTGGCGGCTGACAGATCATCCTCGTTGCCCTCCACGCTAGAAAGGATCTCTCTTAGACTGCAAAGGACGGGACTGAGGACGACTGCGACGATCGGAATATCGCTTTTGCAGGCCTCAAATCCTTTGCGGAGGATCTGCATGCCACTGTCTGGAAGCGACTGTGGTAAGTCGTATCTTGATGCGCTGCGACCAGATTGTACACTCGGGGGAGGCTTGACAAGCAGCCGTAGATCCTTCGTTGCCTGTAAAGTTAGAATCGTTCGTGTCAGTGTAGCTATGACAATATTCGCGCCTCTAGGAAATACTCACTCGAATGAGAGCATTTTTGATCCTCTTCTTCGGAGACAGGAGTCGGGAAAGCGGGAAAGGTGATGTGCGGATGCGATCGAGGATTCTGGAAAGAACACTGGTTGAAGAATAGCTCGTAGGTTTTCAGCCAGTGTGCTCTTCTTGTCCGACGGCAAACACGTGAGCTACGCACCTCTCGATCTGCCGTGTGGTTTTGCTGAAATGAGAGTCAGGAGAGAGCGCGAATTCGGGATCGTTCACATTCGCAGCGAAGTCACTGACGATGACATGGATGATATCCGCCAGTTCCCTAGACAGTGGTCGAGTTTCTTCGTCCTTCTCCGTAATGGAAACGATCCGATCGAGGTTGAAACGGATGTGGATGAGGGTTATCCGGACGGTGGGCAAGGACGTCTTGATGTCTGCGGAAGCAAGAACGTCTTCTCCAATCCTGATCTGCATATTCGTTGTGATTATGTCGCCATGTCACCTTGGGAGAGGTTTACATCGATTTGAAGGACGGGTATGTGCGCGTATGTGGTGGTTCGCGTTGTTATTCACCGCTCACATCTCACACTCAGTAAAAAATGCACTGGATCGGAATGGGGTTTTTCTGCCGAAATAGGATCATTTATGGACTGTTTTGGGTTAAGGCCGGATCTGCTCAGGATTGCTCCGGGTTCTGGGTCTTTCCCGGACTAGATAAGGGTTGTCCCGGGGCTCGTCGTCCATCTCTTCCCATGGATGTCCCTTCGAATGAACTGAATTGGTACATCCGTGCATCCGTCGTCTTCCTGTCCTGGGCAGAATGCTGCCAAGGGTGCTGTTGCCGTGAAGTCGATTCATTCGGGTAATGGTCTGTACATCCACCTTTCCGGATGGGGTACGTACCACTCCGTTTTACTGCTTTCCTTCCTTGAGTTGACCCTGCGCTTTGTCGTGTCTCTGCTCACATCGCCTTCTCCTCCTATCCCGTCTCCGTACCCTTTTCGGTCTCCTCGTTTACGTCGGTCAGCAATGTCTCGGTCAACAACGCCCCGGTTCGTTATGTCTATGGATCAGCGGCTCGCTATCGAGCGGGAGGTTGCTGGGTTCTTTCGTCGGGGCTCTAGCGGTTATGGTTCTCGACCGGACGCTGCGGTTATTGGTCTCTGCGTGCAGGCTATGAGTCGGCGGGGACAGGCTGAACTCGAACGCAACGTCGCTCGTGAAGCTCTGGCGGCTGCGGAGAAGGAACTTGACGAGTGTAAGGACAACTACGACCACGTAGTTGAATACCTCGCAGAGTACGTTTTGCCCGACGGTGAACCGGGTCCTGTTGCGGCTGCCCAGATGGAGGAGATCGACACCCTTCGATCCCAGAATCGGCTGCTTACCAGTCAGTTCGATTCCGCCCAATATCGTATACGCCATCTCGAAGAAGAGGTCGCGTCCTTCAAAGAGCGGTTGGCAGCGGTTTTCTCCGGGGATCGTCGCCATGGCCACCTGGGTCGCCCGGATCCGATCACTCAGGAGAATTGCGATGCGATGAAGGAGAAGATTGGGCGGATGGAGGAGGAGCTAGGTGCTGAGCGGAGGGCTCGTCGGGAGGCGGAGCGTATCAACCTTAATCACGAGATGGAGCGATCTACCATGCAAGGAATTATCGACGAGCTTCAGCTGCGACCGGTTCTCAATTACCAGCCTCCGTCTCATCTCGATCTATCCGATCCTAAAGTTATGCGGCAAGAGCTCGATCGTCTTACCCACAACGACAGTGTCAGTCTCTACGCCAAGGAATTCTACGAACGGCGACACGACCTGGCGGAGGAGCGGCTAAAGCAACTCAAGGAGGCCGTTGATTGTAATCGGCTCTGTCACCGAATGGACCTCAAGAAAAAGGAAGAAGAGATCATGGCTCTACGACGTCGAATCGAAGGTCTGGTTAGTGAAGAGGAGCGGAGTCGGTGGACAAGGTTCGAACGCGAAGGTTACCTGGGTCTTCCGGTACGGGCGCCGACGAACATGCAAGAGCGGCACAGTTCTCCTCCAATCGTTGTCCTCACTCGGAACGTAGACATAGAGTCTGTATACTTCAAGATTCTTGACCCTATTCCTCACCAGGTGTGTTGACGCGTCCCCTTTCCGTCTGACTGTATTAAAGCTGATGTTGAATCGATCGCAGGAATTGGAGGTAGAGCGGGCGTTGAGATCTTGTAAACGCTGGTAGTTGTTTTTATAACCTTGTCTACGCAACTCATTGCTTTCTTGGAGTCTTTCTGAGGCAGTTAAGTGTCGGACACCCTGAGATCGCTGCCCATCAGCACGGGTTAGAGAGATAGAGTGAGGCTAGAGCGCGGGTTATATTCAGGCTCGGAGCCTTTGGGTTATTGGGTTACGCGTTACGCGCGCGTCTTGATTTCCTTTTCTTCTTACCGTCCGTACTCCACTCCTCCAATCCGCCCAGTCTATCCTTTCTCCTCCTTCTTCTACTGACCAGGCTATCCACAATCTGCTACGTCCTGGACTTCGGCGCATCTTGCTTTTCCTCCCCTTGGTCACGTCCCGTACGGATTCTCACTCTCCTTTGTCGGCTGGATCGCATCGAGATGCCCACGCTTCACCATGGACAAGATGGGCAAGATGGAGGGTCAACGGTTGTCTGCGTATGCACCAGATGTCGACCGGTCAGAGGGGGTATTGGCAGGCGCTGGGCGCGCTCGACTCGGGCTAATCATATCAGCGCGGATCGGAAGCGCTTTGACAGCAGGAACTACGATAAGGAGGAACGTGAATTGCTCAGTGATGCCTTGCGCGACAATCTGCTGCAGATTGCCTCTGAGGAAAATGCGGAACGTCTGCGTTCATCCGGTGAGTTAGGAGCGTCTCAATTACCCTTGATTCGAATCATCATCTCAATAGCGGTCTTTTTTTTAATGGTTCTCAAGGACAATCGACAGGACAGATAGCGGATCAGACGGTGATTCCTTCAGCCAATACGGCTTCGCCTGGCTCTGCATCGGAGCCCTTGCGTGTTCGTGAGGATGCTGCCGAACGTATGGATCAAGCTCGCCAGGACCTCGATGCGGGCGGATCTGAACAGGCCATGCAGGTCGATTCGGGAATGGATGACGCGGATGACGAACCGGATGACGCTCCGCCTACTGAAATCGAGCGTCATGATTTCTTTCGCACCGAGGCACGATGGGGAATGGTCGGGCGGGAATCTGACGAGGATTCCGAAGAATCTGACGAGGAAGAGGCGGTGCATGTTGGACATGAGAAGCTGCAGGAGCTTCTTTCGGCTGATTTCCCCATCAAGCATCGTAGCAAGGAACGTCCTATGAGTGCGCCTGTCGAACCTTTCTTGTCCGCGTCGGACATGGACACGCTAGAGTTCCTGCATTGCTGGATGCATACTCATGGTACGCTTGAGGCATTCGAGGTTCATGCAAAATCGCATCGCCGGAAGGATACGCCTATCCCGTCCGTGTATAAGGCCCAGAAACTTGCCACCGAGGCGAGTGGTGGGTTGGAGTTCGAAGAGTATGAGATGTGTCCCAGCTCTTGCGTCGCATTTCTCGGCCGTCATGCCGACTTGGACCGTTGCCCCGAATGTAATCGGAGTCGCTACACTCGTTCTAGAACGCGGCCTGCCAAACTGTTCCGATACATCCCCCTACTACCTCGACTACAAGCGATGTACGGATCGCCAGACTTATCTGAGCGGTTGCGCTACCGCGCTGAACGCACTCGGTCTGCATCAACAGGCGCGGCATTGGATCACGGATTACCTGACAGTCACCGGTTTTCGGACTTGCACGATGGGTTCGAGTCCATCGGGCAGGCGAACGTATGTCAAGACGAGCGCGACTGTTTTGTCGCAATTTCCACGGATGGTTCCCAGCTTATCTCCAATCGCAAGAGGTCCTCGGCCTGGATGGTTTTGGTTCAGATCCTCAATCTTCCTCCGACAGAACGCTTTGCCATCGAGAACCACCATTTCTCCCTCCTCGTTCCTGGGACGTCTCAACCGAAGGATCTTCAGAGCTTCCTATGGCCATTATGTGCAGAGCTTGCGCATCTGCAGGAGGATGGCGCGTGGACGTGGGACGGGGCGAAGAAGGAGTGGTTCCTTCTGCGAGTTCTGCTGGCAGGGGTTTATGCTGATCAGAAAGGATCGGTGAAGCTCAGTATGCATGTCGGAGGCAACGGAGCGCGCGGTTGCCGTTTTTGTGAGATTATGGCGGTGTTTGCCGACAACGACGGGAGCAGCGCCTACTTTCCTCTCCGCGCGATGGTCAAGCACACAGATCGGAATCGCGGTCGACCAAATTACGATCCGTGGAATCTTCCTCATCGGACCAAGCAAGGTTATGTCGATGGGATCGAAGCACTAGGAAATCTCAGAGGGCCACGCAAAGCGGATGTTGTCCGACAGACGGGAATTACCGAACTTCCTCTCGTGTCATTCTCCCGGTTGTTTGGCTCTCCGTACTTCTTCCCTATCGACCCTTTCCACCTTCTTCATCTCAACGTTCCTGGCAACATGTGGAAAGCGTGGAAGACCCTAGGATCGGCTCCGGATTCTCCTTTCGGCTTATCAGAGGTACAGCGACAACGGTTGGGGCTATTTATCGCGGATAACGAGTCGGGGTACCCTTCTTCGTTTATGAGCAAGGCCCCCCGAGACATCCACGTTTACGGAAACACGCAATATCGTGCAGTTGAATGGGCGTGCACGTTCCACCATTTCGTGCCTGCGTTTCTATACGAGATTAATGCCCCTGCGGTAGTTCAGGAATTGGTGTCGACTTACGTCCAAGCGGTGGATATGACGCTAACCAGAGGTGACTTGAGAGCCGCAGATGTGAGTATCTATCAGCATGACGTAGACTATGGAGGCGATTATTCTGAAAGAACCTTCTCTCTCAGATCGAAACTATTAGGGCCAAGTTCATCTCTGTTGTTCAACTTTGGGAATCTACCTATGCAGCAACGGACAGCGGGTTGCAATGGATGACGTGAGTCTTTGGCGCGATGGGACATGACTAGATCTCTATGCTTACACCATGTCGTCTCTATCTCCAGTATCTCACTTCATCAACTCCTGCATGTCGCCGATCAACTCCTTGCGTTGGGCTCAGTCAAGGCCACGTCACAGGCCTCTTGCGAGCGTTATCTCGGAGCGGTCAAGCATAACGTCAAGCAATACCGGTACCCTCATCGAGTGGTAGAAAACCGAGCGCTTCAGAAGATCCGGATGTCGGTTCTCACTTTGCGTCATCCCGATCTCCCTGAGTGGATTACCGAGGATCCTGCGCCTAAACGCAGACGAGCCCAGCGTGAAGGGTTGGGAACGGTTATCCGTAGGTCGACCCATCGCTCTTTGACGGATGACGAGCTGCGTGCAGAGACTCTGTCCCTGAGACTGCTTCCAGGGATACGTTTGTCTGTGAGGCGGTACGGAAAACTGGCGTTAAGATCGAAGGACCTTGTCAGGTCCAAGCGAGTCGAGCCCGATGAGGTGAGATGTGCGTCCAACGTGGCGGTGAGTGAATGTTATGATATAGTGCTTCAACCTAGATCCGGATGTGCGCCTAACCGCTCTTACGCTCTTCAGATCATCGACCCTGCCGACAATTCTATCTCTTTTGCAGAAGTGATCGAGTTCCTCCACGTCAAAACAACCGAGGGCGAATGGGACGCTGCCCTGGTTAGGGCATTCAGTGTCACCAATTCCCAGCCTACGTTCTCCGTCGGCTCTTGGACGAACGAGTATTCTCTGGTGGACGTCAATCACATCGTGGAGATCGTGGGTGTTCTGCGTTCAGGCTCGTTCCACTATGTTATCCGCAAGAGGTCATGGCAGGCAACTACAAATGTATTGGCAGAACAAGGCGAGGATAACCAACAAGCGAATGAGGCAACTGAACAAGGCCACGCGGATGAAGATGGAGATTCCAGCGAGGAGGAGGGGAGCGGTTCGTCTTCCGGAGACGAGTAATGGCCTAGTTGCTCTTCAACGCGGGGTTTCTCCTCGGAGTCGTCGGGCTAGTTGGATGTCTCTGGGTAAGACTGTAACCCTTTTTGCATGGATGGCCGCGAGATTACTGCAGGATAACAAGCGTTGGGGTGAGTACGTCGTCCCTAACCTGAAATCGGTTCTTATAACTCACACATCTTCGAACAGTTCCACGATGTACGCTTCCGTAGCCTCCTGCAATGCCGAGAGCGCGCTCGATTGCACCCGCAGATCGTTCCGGAAACTGTGGACAATCTCCTTGCAAAGACGTTGGAACGGGAATCTCGCGATGAGGAGTTCGGTCGATTTCTGATACCGTCGGATCTCTCGCAAGGCGACAGTTCCGGGCTTGTAGCGGTGAGGCCGTTTCACTGTTCGAAGGTGAGTACAATTGCAGTCAGCCAACATTACAACCGCTGGGCATATGAACAGGTATCCAGACTCACCCCCACCTACGTTGGCAGCAGAAAACTTGGACAGGTTGGCCCTGACGGCTTTACCGCCGGTCGAGCGTGCGGCCGTCTGAGCACGCCTGCGAGGGTGGTTCTCGTCGTACTTGTGGGCAGAGGCTTTGACTCGGGCCATGGCGATGAGAGGGATGAAGTGCAAAGGTGAAGGGTTACGGCTGGGAGATCAGAGCTAGAAAGGGGTGGGAGAAGGGAGGAGTAGACGGGGGAGTGATGCGAATGGAAGTTCAGAGATGTCCATTCTTCGTCCCCGCGCCCCTCGCCTTTATACCTTGCGCGTCCTGAGGGCAAAGGTAGTATTCCTACGCTCTGCCGCGAACGCATGCCCAACTCTTCCCTTTAAAAAGGGTACGGTTGGGTACAGACGCTGGATCAAGAGGGTACAAGAGGGTTGCCAATAGCTGGGGTCTACTCAGTAAATTTGCCGGATCTCCCAGAAGGCGAGGAGGCGCCCTGGCCTCATATATTCCCCAACCATCGCCAATCTCCTGGGTTTAAAGTCCTGAAATGATCCTCGGGCGGTCGACAAGATCCCGATATAGTCCCGAGGCAGAGGACAAGGTCCTGATTCTATCCCAAGGCAGCTGATAAAGTCCCGGAATGGTCCCGAGGCAAGTAACAAAATCCCGAATTGATCCCAAACCAGGCAGCAAGGCTCTCTCTCTGTATCACAACGTACATGATCTCGATCTGATTCAGCAAGGACTTATGCAGTCTGGTCTACAAGGCACTTCTTCGAATGTTTGGTGAGGTTGGTGGTGGACCCCACTGGCTCGTGTCGGAGCACACCGCAGACGCGACACTCCCACCGTTCTCTCAGGTGTGGCCACCGCTGAGGTCCACGTCCGTCGCTCCGGTCTCTTTCACGACGCGCCTCCTCGAATGTCAGCAGCGATTCGTCCGAAAGACCATCGTCCCACCGAAGCAACCCTCGGTACTCCCACATATTATGGATACCCTTCGCAGTTCGAGAACCGCACACGGCGACACGGGCAGCATTGGAGAGAGTAGGCAAGCTGTTGTCAGACGTTGAAACCCGGACAGAGCCGCTCGGAGTTGACGGCTTCTCACCGATTGCAGGTAACGCGGACGAGGAGGGCGGCGTCTCAGCGGAGGAGTTCGTGGCCGACGAGGGACCTGTAGGAGCGGAGTTACGAGCCGCACCGCCACCTGTGGGACCCCGGTTCTGTGCTGAGGAGGACGATTCACCTGAACCTTCTATGAGCCGACCCTTCTGAGTACGCCCCGACCGACTAGACTTCGAGGATGAGAAGGCCTTCGAGGTCTTGGGGTTAGAGACGACACACGTCGAACGTCGAGTCTGGGCGGGTCGATCTTCTCCATTGGCCGCTGCGAACCCGGTCGAAGTACCCCCGGAAGTCGTAGACCCAGGGAATCCTGCCGTCGTAGTCGGATCGTTCTGAGGCGACGCACCAGACTGCTCGGGACCAGTCTGTTCGAGAGATGAAGAGCCCTCGGAACGGCGGATCGATCCAGGCGAAGTGCCAGCCGATGGAGTAGGGACGGAACACGCAGTCTCTAGTTGTCGGCCGTGACGGTTGGCAGTCGCAGCAGAGGGATCATGCGGACTCTGGTTGAGCGAATCAAGCTGTCCATCCGAACGATGCAACGCGTCCGTACCGGCCACTGGCAGCGATGCTGAAGAAGTCCTTGGACGTTGCGCGACGGGATTCGAAGGAAGAACGTTGCCCGAGGTGCGCCGACTGGTTCGGGTCGAAACCCGCTCGAAGTACCGATCGAAATGGGCTCTCATACGTTCTGCTGTGGCTTGCTGGTCCTGGCCAAAGTACTCCTCCAACTTCGAGGAAAGAGAAGGAGAGATATGGATCAGCAACATCAAATAACCCTGAACCTCTGACCATATGGTTACTCACGTATAACGTCGTCCAATCCGGACGTTCACCTGCCTCTTCGGCCAGCTTGCAGTGGGCATACGCCGCGTTGTAAGCGGAACGAATCTGGGGATCCAGAAGCTCCAAACACGACTGCGACGAAGTTGGCAGCTCCAACAAGGAGTACGCCGGCGGCGGGCTGGAGAGACGTTCCAACTCTGCTGTAAACAGGACGAATCCATCGATGTTAGTCGGGAGGCCCGACATGGTGCAACGTTCGAGAAGGATGCGAATTTGAACGGATGATGGTGGACGTCAAGAACGTTGGCCTCCAACGAGGACACAAACGTTAAGCCGAATCTTCGAGCGACCGTCCAAATACGGCATATGAGACGGACCAACCTTTTGAATCACGCCTGCACGCAGGGCTCGGTCGCTTCTCATCTCACCGCCTCGCCTCGTCTGATGGCGTGGGAATCGCTCACCCACGTGAGGTTGAAAAAGAAGAAGAAGAACTTACCCAACCTTCCCCGAGTACACGATGCCGATACCCTCCTTCATCCTCTTCTCCCAGGCATCCACGACATCCATCGACTCGACGTAGCCCTAGACCCAGGCATCCAAGTTACCGTGCTCAGATTAATCTCGAGATCACCCTCGGGAAAAGGTGAGTACGGTGTCTAACATCAACGGGGCGTCGCTCAGGGGTTGATCTGCTCATTTTCTTGCGGCCACTAGATGTTCAACGGAAATGGCCAGAGTCAATTCAATCCGAGTAACATCCACTACGGATCGGTCAACCCATACCAGTTTAACACCGTCCCGTCGACACCTTCAAACCCCGGCCAGCAGTTCAACACAATCCATTCGACACCTTCAGGCCCGGGTCAGCAGTTCGGCACCATTCCCCCGACACCTTCAGGCCCAGGTCAGCACTTCGGAATGATAATCCCGCAACAGCCGACGCAGACGAATTCAGTAGCCGACTTCCAGGCTCCATCCATGCTTCCACCTTCCATGACAGCCGCTCCAGCTCCAGCACCAATGCTTATGACGGAAGAACCCGCGCCAAAGCTGAACCGCAAGAAGACATCCATCGCTATCGATGACAATGACGACTTCTCAGATTATATTTCTGAGAGCGAGAACATCGACAGCAGCAACTCGAAGATGGTAACGCAACGACACAAACCCTCGAAGCAAGCAAGTGCCGGTGCTTCCTCGATCATACACGCCAATGCTACTCCATCCATTTCTCCAGAAACCATCTCCTACGTGCTGTCGATGCCAAAGGAGTTGATAGCCATGCATCCAGAGTACCAGAAGCTGCAACAGACGACCAACGCGCTGGCCGAGGTCCTGGCGACCAAACAAGCTCATAACCGACCGAGTGCAGGTAACAGTGACGAAGGATACTCCAATAACAGTTCCTCGACCCCACGCCACGAAGCTGCAAACTCCAAGTACACCGTGAGTCCGCGCTGGTTCCGTCATTTACCAGTTCTACTCTGACTTCCATAACCCTGCAGGACGACGAGAAAAAGGCGATGTTCTTCGACATGAAGGACGCATGCGACGCGTTCCAGTACTCCAAGAAGAACGGTCCTTCGGAAGGTGACCCGGACGAAAAACACAACAACGTAACCCCACTTGATCTCCCGATGAACCAGATCATGTTCATCAGCCCCGGGGTCCTCATGCCGTCAGCAACCTACGCATCGATGCAAAAGTGGATTCAAAGCATGATCGTTCAAGTCGTCTTCAAATGGGAACTTCCTGCTGGTAAGCCTCGCAACCGTACCAACTTCAAACACGCGTATCCCGACAAATACGAGGAATTCCTCAAAGACCTCTGCTCGAAGTGGAAGGCACTAGGGATGTGCGAGCTCATGTGGAAGGCCGATGTCATGGTGGGCAGGGGCATCAAATATGCTAACCGAAAACAAGCGAAGCGTTCCATCTCGACGAAAACAGAAGATCCAGTCGAAGGAGCCATGGACGAGGACAATGACCAAGAAGCTGATTCCAAGGAAGGTAACCCCAATCATAAACCCATCAAAGCACCTGAAGGACTCGTCAAAACTGGTGAAGGATCGGCCGGACCATCCAACGCGGGACCATCTAACGCCACCAAAGCGCCTATCGGATCTTCCAACACTAACAGCAAAACGTCAGCACGTCCCAAACCGACACCTAAGAAATCCACTCCATTCGCCAGGATCAAGATTCCAACCCAAGGCGCTGCAGCAACTACTGCAACACCCTCAACGAGTCCTGCTAACCCAGGCAATCCACAGCCCAATAACGCCACATCTCGACCTGCGAATGAGCCAACTCCGGTTGCAGACGAACCCGCCATCAATCAAGCGCCAACAGGACCAACCGTGAACAACTCTGACAAGCCATCGTCTAACCCCGAAGAACAGCTCGAATCCGGATCAACCGAACCCACTTCAGTACGTTGTCTCAGAAAACTAACATGAACAGCCAGATCTACTAACCGGTTGCCATTCCTAGAACCCTACGGTCTCACTCAATCCAGTCACCACCAAGGAACCATCTGATGCTCAGGTCAGTCACTCACAGCTACAGCGTTACACTCTACCCCTTCTACCCCAGCTAATGCCGGTCAGCCTGTCGAACTTACACGCAGACGACGACTTCAGACCCGAATGGAAACGTCGACGAGACCACCTTAAAGGTGAGTTCGAAGAAGATCATACGCGCTATACCCTAAACTCGTACTACCCTCTAAGACTACCCATCGATTCACAGAATTTGGACAGGAAAACGTTGTCGGAACTCCTCAAGAATCGGGACATCGGCCACAAATCCTCGGTCAAAGCAGCGATGATCAAAGCTCTTGGCGCAGCCCTACCCAGTAACCCTTTATCGCCTAAAGAAATATCAGTGATCCAGACAGCACTCAAACCAGTCAAGACCACCGGCGTGAAGCGCAAACCAGAACCCAAGAACAACGAGAGTCAACCCGAGAAATCGAAGAATCCCGCAGCGTCGAAACGCACTCGGATCAACCCGCCCGCCAACTCCACAACGGACGAGGAACTCACGCCCGGAAAGGACAAGGAACCCACGCCTGGAAAGGAATGACAGGTATGTGTAGACAACCCATAATCATTAAGAACGAAGAACCAAGCATTCCGGAGTCAGGATCTAACCTGATACGAACGTTCATTAACCCCACTCAGGCCAATGACAACATTCCCTAACGCAAACCAGACCTGAGCCCCGGCTCGAAGCACAACCAATCTGACCAGACGGATAACCCACGCGGTATAGATCGGTCTCATCCAACCCAACCAGGTACCAGTAACCCACCTAGAAGCCGGACCCAGCAACCGCATCAGCACCAACCCTCACCAAATGACAGCGGACAGACAGGATAGCCCTGGCATGAGCCTTCCCTAAGCCCCATCCCAGTCCTTCCTTGATCCGAGCATAACCCAACTACAACCCTCCAAAGTCCCCGCTATCCCCATCCCAGTCCTTCCTTAACCCGGGCATAACCCAACTACCACCTTCCAAAAACCCTTCCCAACCCTTTGTGAATCCATAGATGATCCAGAATTGACCCCATCATAGCCCTGAAGTAGTCCTTCACAAAGTGTCGAAACCCAAAATAACCCAGCCATAACCCTCAGGTAACCCAGAACTGACCCTCCCATAATCCAGAATCAGTACCGGTTCAACCCCTTACAACCCACGGCTAACCCATATTGAACCCTGCTCAACCCTCTTTCCGCCACCTCTAACCTAATCCAACATACCTTAACCCTCTCATAACCCAAATTAATCTCGATTAAACCCCCTTACGACACTGTCGCGGTCCACATACAGTTCGAATACAATGCAGGTGACCACCTTGGTCTTTCAATAATGCAAAAGTCCAAATAAGAACCTCACTAAGAACGAACTCAGGAGCAAATAGGAAGCATTAAGGACCGTCTCATCTCGGCGAACGAAAAGCGCGACGCACGGGAAGGGCGATCAGGGACCGCCGTCGGGCAATACCAGTAGATTCCCGTGAAATCCGGATCAAACTAGGACAGGCGGGACTTTTCCAAATTTAACCCCAGGATAGCCCTGGGATAACCCCCCCTCTGAACCATATTGACCCCTTTCAACCCATTGCATTTTTTACTGAGTCTCACATCTCACAGGCCCCCGCGGTTTTGGAAACCTACTGCGCCTGATAACGCGATAACGATATGTAAGGCGGCATAACGCCGTTTCCCGACTTCTGAACGCTCTCCATTTCATCCACTATGTACCGCAGCGCCCCTCCAGCCTCAGCTCCGTGAACTTGAGCCCGGCGCTGGCCTTCAGTCCGTGTCGCCATGGCTGCCTATATCCCTCATAACAGCATCACAGCGGGGTTGCTAAGGGAAGAATGGTCGTTCAAGGTACCAGATGGCCACCTTAGTACTGTGACTGGGGCAGAACTCGCTGAAGTGCTCAAACACATCAAGAGTTACAGTCCCCTGGTCAAGCACGCTGCCGAACCCGTCCTTCGCATCGTCTTGAGAATCCTGGAGAAGATCGATAAGGATTATCCCAACCATCTCACAAGTGCTCAAAACTTATGTTTTAGAATTGCCAGGCTGGTCGTCAGGCTCATCAGCCCCTTTGGGAGCCGCGAGGATGTTCAGGTACCGAACACCCATTTCGTCGATCTCTTCCACGAGCTAGACAGGTGAGTACCTTCTTCTTCTTCCGGTAGATAGGCGCATGCACTAAAGTATCGCCCCCCTCCAGAAAAGTCACCAAGATTCTGATCAAGATTCGGAGCTCATCCGATGCGTCCTTGGGGCCGTTCAAATGGGTCTCCCAGTTAAGAATCAACTGGACCATCCGAAGAATCATCGAAAAGGCACTTTCGGATGTCGCTTCCAGAAGTACGCTGTGTCGGCAGGTGCGTCAACATGAGTCGTGTTCGCAAAACGTTTCAAGGTTGACTCACTTGTGACTTGATTGTCGTAGATCGAAGCGTTTTCTGAACGTTACGCCACGAAATTCTCGGACACAGCGGACGCTGTGGAATTAGGACCCTACGGGCCCCCGCCAACGGCAGGTGCAGAGGCACCTGCTCCTACTGCGTCGGCCTCGAATGCAGGGGGGGCTGTGGGACCGCCGGGGCAAGCATCAGGCTCAGCAGCCTCTGCTTCACCTGCAGCGACATCGACCCAAGAAGATCATGCCGTGTCAGGAGCACCAGCATCAGGTTCAGCAAGAGCTGCTCTTCCTCCAGCGACATCGACCACAGAAGGGTCCGCCGTGTCAGGAGCACCAGCGTCAGCATCAGAGGCAGTCGATCTTCCTGCATCGCCATCGACCACAGAAGGGCCCGCCGTGTCAGGAGCACCAGCACCAGCATCAGGCTCAGCGACAGTTGCTCCTCCTCCAGCGACATCGACCACAGAATGGCCCGCCGTGTCAGGAGCAGCAGCGTCAGCATCAGGCTCAACGACAGTTGCTCTTCCTGCAGCGACATCGACCACAGAAGATCCTGCCGTGTCAGGAGCACCAGCGCCAACATCAGGCTCAGAGGCAGTCGATCTTCCTGTAGCGACATCAGGGGCCGCGACATCAGAGGCTGCGACATCAGAGGCACTTCTTTCTGCTGATTAGGGCTCGACCATGGACGAGCAAATATCTCGCAAGAGGGGACACTCTTCTCACACAGGTGCGCGAAATGAAGTACACCGGATGTAGCTTCCTTTCGAGGCCCGGGACAATATTGGATAACGGACAAGTCTATCTGCCTTTCTTTAGATTGCAATCTAATGCGCATTTTAACCAAAAAAAATCCGCATGCAGTGTATGCACACAGTGTCGAGTATCGACCGACCATACGTGGCCCACTTTTGACACTCTCACGGATGCCTGCCGGCTGCTAGCTGCTGTTGCCTGGCAAGCCTGACACCCTGCATCTATCTTTATTTGCCATCGGTGGGAAGGGAGGAGTGAGTGTACGGTTCTCATCAATGTCATCGCTTTCGCTTCATCGCTTTGCATTGCAACTACTGCATTATGTCTCTTGCCTTCGCATCTCTCCCCCAGCTGGGGTAAAATAAATCGCTGGCGACGGGCGTCTTATTGCACCTTCATCCCTATGAGGCAGCACAAGTTCTATTTTCATAGCGTAACGAATTGTCCTCCGTCGCTGTGGTTGTGTACATAGCCTACCAGCATCATGAGCAATCTTCAACCCGTCCCAACCTTTATTTTACTTCGTATCGCTCGCCCCCACCACCTCAAGCACCGCGCTTGAGTTCGTACGCGCTGATCTGGACGGCCGCCTCGTGGGCTACCGTGACACGTCGGCCCCCTATTTGAAAATTGCATACCTGTTCGTCAGGTCAGCAAGAGCGTCTCTGTGCTCGAAGTACGCTTCCAACGCGTATCGCTCGAATCGACGCCGTTCTGATCTTGCGTGATACACCTCATACCAATGCCAGACACAGCGGATGACGAATGCGAGCACTGCGAGAGATGCTGGTACGCAAACGATGGTGAAGAAAACCCCGATGATGCGGACAGGTGGACGGTAACCTTTTGCTGCTTCAGCAGGATGAAGCTTCATCCAAGCAAAGCACGTTAGGCCAGCGACAGTGAAAAGGCTGAAAAAATCTCGTATCCGGTCAGATTTTTAGACAGACTTGGTCTGAGGGAAAGGTGCCGCTCCGCACTCACACTGTAAGGGTGTAGCTTACTCCAAAAGCTTGTCCTTTATGTGCAATCGCAGTGATATACTTCGGTTTCATGTACGCTGTCGGTAATGCTGTGGTCGACGTGAGTCTCCTATATGCGCTTGCTTGAGACAGGACACCGCAAACTGCGAAAACGATGGCGGACAGCAATAGCATCGATGCGATGGTGTCGAGGTCGGGCTGAGTGCTCGCTATGGGCAGTACGAAGGCTACCGATTGCGCTGCTATTCCGGCCATGAGGGTGATCTGGGCAGAATGGAAAAGGGAGTTCATAATCGAGCATCTACGAGTCGACAAAAGTATACTCACAAGAAGGCCGTCTTGAGTGATTCTTGCTAGGTCTTCGTCCTCGCTCCGCTTTTTATCTGTTATGCATCTATTCTTCGTGGCACTCTCGAAGAGTAGCTTCAGCTCGCGAAGCTGGGGACGAGGTGCGAGATCCGCTCTCAAGGCCAGACTACTGGAACCAGCCTTGATGTAGCGGCAGACCTGGTCGACGAGCTCGCAAATTTTGTTCACGTCTGACTGGTTCTTGATGAAAGGCATGGTTGCCACTGTGCGCTTGAACTGTGAAAGTCCGACCAAAGAGTCGAAAACGTCGACGCATATTTGCTCTTTGATATTGTCGCGTATATGTGGATCGTAGTATTCGCGACTTTGTCGCATTAATGAGTATGCTAGAATGTTGTCGTCCTTCAAGGACCTCAGCATATCTTCGCCATGCCCGCCGAATCCCCGAGCGTTGAGCGCTTCCAGTGCCTTTTCTAGTCCCAATGAATGGATTTGTAAAACCATCGGATAGAATTCCGCGTAGGCTTGACTTTGGAGTCGCTTGACCTGAAGGTGAACGCTCAAATAAGTCAGAGTCATTACCAAAAAGGGAGTAGGAGATACTCACCAAGGCACGATCGAGATATTTGAGGCCGACATCCAGGTACTGCAGACCTAACGTAACCATCGCGCTTTGGCCTAGAGTCATGATACGACCGCGAAATTCCATGACGCCCTTCCTGAGCTTCTCAATCTCTTCGTGCAGTTCCTTCACATGCTGTTGACGGGTTTTGTCCTCGACGCTAGGCTCGAAGTGCTGGTGAGCGCGGCCGAGCCGTTTAGCGTACTCGGGCAGATATGATGAGAAAGGTCCGTCGGCCATATGAACAGTCGGATGACTGGGACTGGGAAACGATATTGGACTATCTGGCCTGAGCCAGAAGAATGCTGAACAGCTGAACGCTGGATGGTGGTTGCAGATATGTACGTACGGTGTTTAGTCTAGAGCGTTGTGGGGTCCGCCGCCTGCGGGGGTCTGGTCGGGTGGGTGGAGGCGGCCGCGATGAGGACGAGCTCCTTGACGACGGCGACAACAACACCACCAACAACAACACGCGCATACACACACGCATACCCACATCGCATACACACATCGCGTCTTCTCTAGTAGCTTCTGCCATGTTCGAACGAAGGTGGGTGTCCGCTTCTCAGCGCATGAATCTTGTTCTCGCTCACGCTGACAACGAATCTGAACAAAAATCTCCTATAAAACAGAGACACATCAGCATCGCCAACGCCAGGCACCCACGCCCCAGACTTCATCAAACCACTCGCATACGCAAGTCTGGCCATCCCCATCCTCTTCCTCGTCGTAGCCGGAGTATGGATCGCCCTCCGCTTCGGAAGCTCCAATCTCAACCCGGCTGATGTGGATATGAATTCTCCTGAGGATGAGGAGGACGACGACGATGAGGACGAAGAAGGGGAGAAGGAAGGAGAGGGAGGGGAGAAGCTTGCGGGGTCGTCTGGGAGAGGGAGAAGAACGGGTGGAGATGGGCAGATGCAACCTCTACTAGAAGATGACGAGGACGACGATGACGAAGGAGAGGAAGACTCGCGGGCGGATCAACCACAAACAACAACATCCTCAGCAAGCGCAGGCGGACGCAAGCGCGACAGTGTGGAGAAGGGTGGAGAGGATCAAGAAACGGCTGCGGCGTCGACACCAGCATCGAAGTGGAAGATCCAGCCAGGTTTCAGCAGCACGGTATCGAGCTCGCGCGGGAAGGGCAAATAAGGCTTCGTTCTGCTGCTCTCTTCCTCATCGCCTTTATCTCAGCCAGCGCCTCAATACCACGTCCCTTTCGCTTTGTCCATGTCGAGGCCCAATGCGCAGCGCTCAGGCAGCAGGGCGTTCAATAAAATGCGGCTGAGATGATGCAGGGTGGAAAGAGGGGAATCCTTCTCCGTCACCGAATATCGCAGTCTCAATCTTCTATTCTTCGAATTTCGGTAACAGTGAGACGGGAAGAGTGGTAAATGCACAGAGAGGTTGCTGTCTTCTAACTCCGAGCCATGCCCAGGAGAAAGAGCTCAGACACGGCAATTGTGCAAGGCCGTAACCAGGACATCCTCCGCCCCCGCAGCCTCCAACTTATCCATCACCTCCGCAATCTGATTCTTCAACACCATCACACTCACAGCCGACCATCCGTCCTCGCGCAGCGGGGAGACCGTCGCTGCCCTCCGACCAGGCGTAATCTTGAGCGCAGTCTCGAGGGGTACACCCTTGTAGACGTTGTACTGGCACAACACGTACTTGTCCGCAGCGATCACACCCCGAATTCGGGAGGTGATCAGATCGATCAGAGCAGATGCTGCGGAGGGTGATTTTGTTCGCGCGCTGAGGGACGGTGTTGGTTGTGGTTGTTGTTGTTGGGATTGGGGTTCTTGTTGTTGGGGAGGGGTAGATGAGGCGGAGGGGTTCTGTTGGGAGGAAGCGCCGATGTCGGAGGTGCTGAAGCGTCGGATGGCTTCGATGCGGGGGTGGGAGGTTGATGAGCGGATCAGGACGGCTTGGGAGGAGAGAAGGGTGCTGATGGGGTGAAGGCCGCATGCGCGCATTGTCTCGCCAGACTCTGAGAGACACGAGAGGCAAAAATGTCAGCTTGAGATACCAAAGGAATAGAAGCACTATGTTTTGCGCGTATTAACGCACCGACAAGGTCGACTGCTCGCGAGGAAGGAAGCCCGAGCAAGAATTTCCACGAAGCGCGTGTAAGAGAGAGTAGGAGTCGATGATGTGAGCAAGTAGCAACGGAATGCAAAGGAACACAGCAGGAATAGGTTGAGACGCACCAATACCATCTGCG
Source organism: Tilletia walkeri (assembly GCA_009428295.1). Lineage (NCBI taxonomy): Eukaryota > Fungi > Basidiomycota > Exobasidiomycetes > Tilletiales > Tilletiaceae > Tilletia > Tilletia walkeri. The sequence continues at coordinate 30,438 of RDSH01000118.1, forward strand.
ACGCCCAGCGCACACGCTGCCTCGACACTACCTCCGACATACTCGATCTGCGTGGGCGGCAAAGGCTCCAACCCCTCCGCCTTCCTCTTCTCATTCACCTCCCCATCCAACTTCTTGAAGTACGCGCCAGCGAGCGTATCGAACGAAGTAGCGACCTTCTTCCCGACGAGCCCCTCCACGCTCGTAATGGGCTTACGCGACTCGGCGGTCTCACTAGGAGCCAAGGGAGCAGTCTCGTCCACCTTCTCAGGAACCTGAACTTGCAACTTGCACTTCCCGAATCCGAGTTCGATAACTTCTGTTACGAGTGTCCCAATTTGAGGACCTGCTTCGGCGACCATGTCTTGGCCGGTGATGCCGAGGTCGACATTGCCTTGGCCGACGAAGCGCGGGATGTCGGCTGCGGGGAGGAAGACGAGGGCGATGGGCAGGTTTTGGACGAGGGCGACGTCGAGCCGGTGGGCGCGCTTGAATTGGACGTCGGCGCCGGAGAGGAGCTCGAGGCACTTCTCGTACAGACGGCCTGCGCATCGTGAAGAGAGAGGAGGGTCAGATTGGGGATGCGCACGTGCATTTACATGGGAGGACCATCTTCAACCGGAGTCTTCTACTCACCCTTCTTCGGTATGGCGAAGAGCAGCCTGCCTGTGAGATTTTCTGCGCTGAGGAGGGTGCTCATCGTGCTTTCCTTGTTCTTATCCGCGGATCGTTGTGAGTGCACCTTGTCGCGGCTATGGAAGATGGATAAGGATGATGATGGAAGTCAGGAAGCAAGCTTGGCCCTCTTCTTTCGCTTGCTTCCTCCTTGTCATGGCGAAATCCATGGTAAAATCTGAGTCACCGCAAACGCAAAGAGAACAAAAGGAAAAAAGAAATTCTTCAAAGACGACGAGCTCAAGCAACATAGGTACAGCAGCGAGCTCATTCAACATTCAGGGAGTCTTGGGCTGGCAGACAGCGACGTATGCCTCGAGCTCGCCGCCGTCGCTGCCTTCGCCATCATGCCCGCTCTCAATCTGGATCGCCGTTCCCTTGCCGACCACGAACACGCTTCCCTCTCCCACATCGTAGCTGACCTCGGAAGAAGTCTTCTCTCCACCCTCTTCAAAGCCCTTGATCTTCCCTCCCCGTCCACGGACGATACTGACGATAGCCACGCCATCGAGCGTGCCCAGTCCGTCCTTGTCATTCGTGAAGATTCGGACAGAGCGGGGCGATCCTTCCTTTTCCCCGCCGAGTGTGATCTTGACGACGTCGAATTCCTCGAGAGGGACGCGATAAATACTCGCGGCGCCGTTGGTCGCTGGCATAGGCTCGGGTCGGATCTTGTAGTCGGAGACAGGCTTGAATTCGTAGGTGAGCATCTTGGAGAAGAGCTCTATCGTCTCGACACAGGGCTCTGGGCCGAAGGCGACGTTCTCGACATTGACGGAGGCGGGCATGGCCTCGATGATGTCTCTGTAATTTGAATTGGTTATCAGTGAATGTTTCTGTGATTATTGTGCAAGGGGGCTGACTCACCCCGAGAGCCAGGCATGACACGTGTCCGCGGGTGCATAGATACACTCGCCCGGTTCGAGAGTGGCGAGGTTCATGAAGACGGGCGCAGCAAAGACACCACTGTCACCCGGGTACTGTTGACTCAGTTCGATGAGCAGCGACCGGAGCTGCTCGCCCTCCGGACCGGGCCAGCTCTCCTTCTCCTTCTCAGCGCGAGAGACAGCATGCTTGATGGCCGAGCTCAGGAGATGTCTGTCTGCGCCCAGGAGACGACCGATGGCTGCGCTGACCTTGTCATGCCAGGTGTAAGGCGAGTGTGCGCGTTGGATCTCCTCGTAGGGATCGACCATGTCCTGGACGAGATGCTTCGACACACCGATCGGTACGTTACGAGCAAGAAGCAAGTTGCGCAGTTCGGGAAGAAGGGCCATGCGCTGGATGATGAGTTCTGCCGGAGCGAAACCGATGAACCCACGGAAGGGCGTCAGGGCGAGGGCGATCTCAGGCTTGTGGACGCCATCGAATCGGACCTGGTGGTCATCCTCGCGATCGGGTTGTGCCTCGTGAAGCTTTTTGGCGAGTTCAGAATCTGGATGTGCCTGAAGCGGTAATGCTTTTCCTGCGGAGAGGATTTTGAAGAGAATGGGAATGCCACCATGCGTGTCGGTGTCGATCCATGGCATCTTCCTCATCAGTTTTCCGCCAAGCACCTCGTACTTCTGTTCGCGCAGTATTTCGGAGAGGGGCGTCTCGAGTACCGTTGCGCCGGGATCGGGGCTGTGGGCGGAAGCAAGGGTGCTGGGTCCCTTGATGTGTGTGCTGCCCTGCCAGAACTCGGCGTAGGGGGTGTCGGGGTCGAGCTGACTTTTGCCTTGAGCAGATGCGTGTCCTCCTTTGAGATAGAGCTGCCCGGCGAGGGAGGATTCGCCGATCTTTCCCCATGGGAAGACCTGAACTGGGCTATGCTGTGGAAGGAGTCACGCATCAGGGTCAGAATTGGTTGCATGTTGGCTTGCTGGGAGAGAAGGATGGCTCACTATAGACTTGAGGAATACCATGATGGCTATGGATTGGTGGGGTATGAGAGGATGAGCAAGAGAGAAGGATGAAGATGGTGAGCATGCAGCATCCTTCCTTATGAGGAACCTCCTTTCCACCCTCCGTTGTCAGTTGGTCAGTGCTGGAGAATAGACAGACGCATGAGATGAAGCATGACATCTTCGCCTTCCGATCACTCTGCGGTCGGTCGCAGCCAAACAGCTTTTGCTTGTCCGTCCCTGTCCTCCCAGTCAGTATCAAGAGAAGAGTGATCGAGCAGGCAAGCATTCGGCCTTCGATCTCTTTGCCGTCATCCCTTACGACGTCCAGGAGGCGCGACGCGTGACCCAAGGCGCGTTTCGCGTTTGTTTGTTTTCCCTTTGTTTTCATCCTCGGAAGGTTTCTCCATTTTGACAGACTCGACAAGGACTCGACAAGACCACCGATTTTGTTCGAGAGCAGTGGCCGACAGCGATTCGAGAGAGACTGGCTTCTTACCACCACGATCTGCCCAAACTTCTCGCACAGTAGCCCCAGACTTGAATTCTGAAGTGGCTCTCCCGACGCGGCATCCGGTACAAAAGCCCAAGCGGACAGAGCAGGTGAGTCTCTTTCTCCCCGATTCCTGGCCGAGCCGCGGATCCCATTGGATTGAGAAATAAGCTAATCTTGTCCAGATCCATTCATTGGTAGCACAGCCGGAGCGACGACGACGACGACGTGCTGTGCGCTGCAAGCTCAGGGTCGTAGTGACTTCGCGTCATGCCTGCTGTCAAGCGCAAAGCAGGTCCGAGCGGCACCTCTGGCCCGGCGAGCGAAAGCCCGGCTAAGAAGGTCAAGCCGAAGGTCAAAGGCACAGGATCAAATCCCTCAAGTGCAAACTCAACACCATCACGCCCCAAGGCACGTCCCTTGGGGAAAGCTAAAGCCCAGGCAACTGCGGCTTCTAAGAAGAGAGCTGCTTCTCCCTCTACAGACTCCTACCACGACAGTGAGGAGGATGAGCTGGATTCAGACCAGCCAAAGGAGATAGATGAGGAAGGTAGCGACGGGACATGGCAGGAAGGCGACGACGATGAAGATGGGCCCCGCAAGAACAACGGCAAGAAAAAAGCAGGCTCGCCAAACAAGAATGGCGCAAAAGGTGGAGCCCGCGCTAAACGGAGAAATAGCGCGGGCTCGTCATCACAGCCCGCCCCCAAAATCCCACGGCGGCAACCTCTCATGATCGGCGACAAGCTGAGCCCCCTCGAGGAACTCGTAGAATCAGACTCAGACGATTCGCTCGCATCCTGGAGCAATGAGGATGTCGAGCACTGGCAGCCGTCCAGCGCTCAGCCCAGCGGGAGCGACGTCCTTCTCGTCGGGAACATCCTTCGCTTCCGCGTCCATCCCCGTCGCGGATTTGGACAGTATCGCGTCCTCTGGAAGGACGCGCCGCTCTATTGCGCATCCTGGGAGACCGAACACATCTTCCTCTCTGGCGAACAGGCTGAATCCGGTGTCTCCCAGGCTGATATCTTCTGGGCCAGCATGCCGGGGGGCAGACCGCCCGAAGCTCCCCGTCCTCAATTCGGAGATGTACCCAACGAGGCATCCTACTCCGACACCGACGTCCAGGACTACTACAAACTCGACGACGATGCGAAACGGCTCAAACAGAAGAAGTTGCGGGATGCGTGGCGGAGGGACAAGTATCAGCTAAGGAAGTTGAGGCGGGGACACTTTGACGCTGCGGTACGGGCGGCACAGGCGGCTGCCTTTGCTGCTGGCGAACCCATCCCTGTCATCGAGAGCGACGAGGAGCAGCAGATGGGTGGTGCTATCGTGTCCAAGGCTAAGCATTCCCCTGTCAAGGGCAATGCTAGTACCAGGGGAGGCAAGGCGCCGAATGTGGTTAGGAGAGCGGCTAATGGCAAAACGGTCGGTGCTGCTGCTGCTGCTGCTGCTGCTGCTGTGGAGACAGAGGCCGAACCGATGAAGACTCGCTCGCAGGGCCAAGCAACACGCGGGAAAGCTGCGGTTCCGCCAGCGCGCGGCTCGGCGTCTGCGTCACCTATAAAGCGAGTTCCGGGGAAATTCGGACCTCCGTCTCGCGTCGGAGGTGCTCCTGCATCTCCGGCTGCTGCTGCTGCTGCTGCTGCTGCTGCTGCTGCTAAAGCTAAGGCCGCCGCCGCCAGCACCGCGACCTCGTCAACATCGAGTCCAGCGAAGCCGGCCAGCTCCGCGGCCTCCAAGGTCATGCCGTACTTCCGACAACCGGGATCGCAAGCGGATGCTATTGTCATCAGCGATAGCAGTGACGAGGATCAGGACAAGAAGCCTGCGATGTCGAAGAAGCCGGTGGAAGGAAAGGTGGCGAATCCACCTGCCAAAGCGGAACAGAGCAATGGAGCGCCCCAGCAAGCCGTAGCATCAGGGTCACAGCCTGGACCATCGGCTAAAGGACCTTCCCCTCCCGCCACCGTCCCGAAGGCTCCCCTCCCATTCAAGGCGCAACCTGAACCGATAACGGCTGTTGATTCTCCCGCTCGAAAGGCGGCGCAGGAGTTGGCAATCACAGTAGGGCAGGAGATGTCAGCGCTAAACGCTACCGCTGCTGCTGCCGCTGCTGCTGAGGCCCGTCGGCTGAAGGTGGAGGACGATTCGGCCAGTGCGCTGTTTCGGGAAGCTACGGGTGGGGAGGACGAAATTGCTACGGCGGCGTACGAACACTCGCCTGCGCTTCAGCGGGCGATGGAGGCTGCCAAGCGGCTCGCTGCGTCGAAGAAGCGGGAGGCGGAGGAGCTTGCTGGTGCTGCGAGCGGAGCGGGTGGGGTGGGTACGACTGCTGCAGTGAATGGATCGCAGAGTGCTGCTGGGCCGGGCGTCACCTCTCAACCGGCGGCAGTGAACAGTGTCGTGTCGCTGCCGAATGGGAGCACTGTTACTGCTGTGCCAGTGGTCAGCGAAGCAGGGGCGCCACCATCGGCTCCGATCAACTCGGAAGCAGCACGGACGGAACCTCAACCAGCTCAAGCATCCACTAGCGCTGCGGCTGCGCCTGATACGTCCCCCATGGTGGGGCAGGAAGAAGCTGCGCCTGCGAAGATGACTCCCTCGCCCTCGCCCAAAGTTGAAGACGAGCCTGTCAGGATAGTCGTCAAAGTCGAACCGCAAGCCCGCGCACAGCCGAGTGTGCCTGCGGTGGAGCCGGAACCGGTTGTTGCTGCTGCTGGAACTTCTACTCTCGTTCCAGAACCTCAAGAACGAAAGCCTACTCCTCAAGAATATGAGGCACTGACGCAGCTGCAGCAGGGGCCAGAACAGCCTTCGACTAGAAATGGGCCCGAGGCTTCGGCTTCGGCTTCGCAGATGCAAGTGCCTGCCGTATCGGTTCCGGATGCGCAACCCGCCACCGTCGCTGCATCAGTCGCGAATGTGCAACCTGCCGGCATAGCCGCCTCCGTCCCCGACTCACAATCAGTCGCAGCCGGTGCACCAGTAGCGGATACACAACCGGCCATTATTGCTGAACCGGAAGCGCCTCATGCAGGAGACGGCATGCTTGAGCTGTCTCCAGAACCAGAAGGAGCCGATGAGGAGATGGAGGACAACTTTGGGGGGGCGGGCTTTGACTTCAATATGGACGTGCCAGTCTTCGATGGGCCCCTTGATGGTCAACCGATGGACGAAGGGGAACAAGGCCAACAACAACCACAACAACAACAACCAGCTGCTGAACCGATGATAACTTCGCCTGCGTCGCCGCCGGTGAGAGTGAAAGCGGACAAAGATGGAGATGAAGATGATCTATGGGGTGACGATGATGAGCAAGGAGCTGCAGGCGGATCGGAGAGTGTCGATGCGGGACAGGCGTCTTCGTCGTCGTTGGCCAAGGATATTTCAGCGGCGGCAGGGCAGGATAACGCCTCAAGGTCTGAATCTCCGCCTAGGCGCGTCAAGGAGGAAGTTCGAGAACAGGGTGTGCCTGCTCAGGCGGCGGCAGATGCACCGGCACCTGCACCTGCATCTACATCAGCATCTGCACCTGCACCAGAACCTGCAGCCGCACCTGCACCTGTACCAGAACCTGCAGCCGCCACTGCAACCGAAGCGAACAAGGAGGCTGAAGGGAGTCAGGCGACAGAGGAGACCCATGCGCCTGGCTCATTCAAAGGAGCGCACCACAAGAATGCAGATGGCACACACATTCTCAACGACGACGAGGAGCTGCAGAAGTTCCTGCCTAAAGTAGCTCCCGCTGCAGGTGGTACTGGGCGGGGTGGCCCTCCACGACGACCTCGTAGTATTCCCGGTGCTGCCGCAATGAGCTCGCGGATCGGAACTGGGCCTCCGCCACGCCCTATTCCACCTACAAGCTCGGCAACTATCTCCCATGCCCATGCAGCTGTTTCTCACGCGCCGCTTCTCACCAATCAGGCATCGAAGCCCGCTCAGCCTGTACATGATGATCGGGCTCGGTTTGAGACGATAGGGTCAGGGTGGGGTGAGGATGATGATTCTTCCGGTGCTCCGGCGCCTGCGGTCGCGCCGGTCTCCAATGGAGGAGGCCATGAACCTCAGCACCGTATTCCGGCGACAGTACCGGCGGCTGCTGTTAACGGGAACGCTCAACAGTTCCAGGCACCCGTGGCGGCACCTGCACCAGCACCAGTGGTGGAGGACTCCAGTGCTGCCCATGATTGGGGCGCCGACTGGGGCGCTGATGAACCTGAATCAGAAGCACCAGTTGCAGCTACTGCTGGAAGCTGGGGTGATCCAGCTACGGCAGCGAACATACAGAGTATGCACAGGCCGAACAGTTCCGGGAATGGTGTTGGTGTCGGCGGTCAACAACCACAGGCGCAGCAGCCGCCATTCCAGCAATCGCAGCAACCACAGCAGCAGCAGCGCCAGAGTCTCGGTGGAGGCAGGCCAGAGCAGGGCCAGGGTTGGGCGAACGCGCCGGGTGCTCAACCTCGTCGGCAGAGCTCAGGCGGTGGTCGGCCGCCTAACATCAATCCGAATGCTGTAGGCGGAGGCGGAGGCTGGGGCTCGGGGGCCGCGAATCAGCCCCAGGCTAGTAATTGGGATGCCGGCTATCAAGGGCCAGGGCCTGGGCATAATGGTGGAGCACCAGGACGAGGCGGTTTCCGAGGTGGACGTGGCGGTGGACCCGGTAATACGTATCAGGGTAACACGGGCCGAACACCCCCGGGAGCTGGCTGGGGCAACGGTGGGCGGACTCCCGGTCATGCGAGTCAAGGTGGGCGGACTCCCAGCGGCTGGCACAGTGGACGGACGACGCCTGGAAATCCATCTTCGGGAAATCGGACGCCTGGCCCGAGTAACTGGGGAGCTGATGGACCCGGCGAGTCGGTGGCGATGAACATTTCGATCGATGCTGGCAACGTGCCTCAACAGTACGTGCAGCAGGCTGCCCCGCACATGGGTGGTGGTAATGGTATGCATCCTGGTATGCAGAACCAGGCTCAGATCCAGATGCAGCAGCAGATGATGGCGCAGCTCGCTTTCCAGCAGCAACAGTTAGTCCGGGTTCCCCCTCCGGTCGATTATCGGTCGCTGCTCACGCCTTTCGCCCAGAAGAAGTTCGACAAGTGGTACGCCGACTCGGAGCTGGAAAACAAGCTCAGTATTGCTCACGATGCGACTCGCGCGGTGCTGCAATTCAACGTGAACGACGAGTTGCTGAAGAAGATAGGAAACAGCTATAGCTTCCTGTTCAAGGGGAAAGGCGGCATGGAGACGAAGATGGCGGCAAGCATGGTCAAGTGTTCCAAGGGTGGTTTCCGGGCCAATCTTGATTTCCGCGATGATGCGTTCTGGTCGAAGGACGCCGTGATCGGCATTTGGCGCGCGGCTCAAGAAACCCTGTTAACCAGTACACTGCCGGATGCTGTGGCTCCCTTCCTGAACCGGGCCAAGGTAAGTGGTACATTTGTTTCTATTTGATGTTTCTGCAGAATAGCTACTGACGTTCTGTCTCTATTCCAAACTCTTTCCAGCGTCATCGAAAGTTGACTTTCATGATATTCGGCAGCGAGCAACCCGAAGTAGAGTGCAAGAGGGACTTCGAGGTCGTCTTTCCGTGGGGCAAGCGAGGTGGCACGCTCACTTTGTCGCTGTCGGGACTCCTGCACCATGCATATCATGCGGACACGAAGGCGAACGGGGCTGGCTCTTCGATGACACTCTGGAAGCTGGCCCTCAGACCTCCCAAGAATTGGCGCGTGGTGGTGCATCCCTGGGTGGTCGCTGTGATTCGATTGTGCGCAGAGGAGAAGAGCAAGGAGCTCTTTGATGCGATCGGATTTGACTTCCCCATCGAGAGTCGATGGTTGAAGGAGCTTCCGGATCGAGTGGAGAAACGAATCAAGGAGATGGAGGTCGCGGACACGAGCTGCGGCTACGGAGCTGATTTACCAGAACACGAATCGGTGGCGGACTTGGTCGCGGCGGTGGATCGGGAGCTGATGTCATCGATGCACAAGCTGGAAATGAATCGCTGGGATACCGAGCGGTTTGCGGTTGTGCTTGCCGAAGGCGGGCTTTTGCACAAGCTGGAGGAGGAGACCAAGGCGGGCGTTGAGGTGCTTCGGATGGACGAGCTGAAGGCGTTCTGGGCCACGGTCCTCAATTAGTCAACAAGACGAAGGGCGGAATGCGAGATCGAATCACAGACGCATGATTATACGACTACACTCGAACCGGGGCACGAATGGTGGATGACTCGCCCCTCCCTCAAAAGAGGAATCTCAGTCTCCTTCAAGAATACAGCGTTCCCTTCTACTCTACCGCGAGCAAGACACGCTACCTCCTTTTCGTTTCGACCAGGACAGAACACGGGAGCCGAACCCGCCTTCACCCACTTCCCCCCCTTCCCTTTCATTGCTAACTTCGAAAACATGTTTCTTTCTGTATCAACACTTCGTATTCACTCTCTCGCAAAACAGAACTCATCAGTCGTTCATCTCTCCCTCACTCCATCTGCATGGACGACACAAAGCAGGACAGCGTGGCATGTTCGGGCCTGTGTGAGATGGGAAAAGTAAAAGAACAGAAAGCAGCTAATTTAAGCCAACAGTAAGCTCAGCTCAGCTCGTAGACGTGAACCACGACACTCGATAGACAGGTAGTGGCGTCCATCTTCTGGTCCTTCCTTACTACTTGAATAGGGCGAGGGATCAGAAAGAGGCTCGAGTTTGGGAGATGCAGATTGCTGCTGATCCCCTCCAGAGTATCGATGGGAAAGTCGACGATGTTCAAATACAGCGAAAACTGTCGGAAGGCCAGGAGTCGTACCCAGATGGCGGGTGGGAAGCATGGTCGTGTGTACGTCTTTGATTCCCCTTACTGCTCACGGACTGCGAGAACAATGTTCAGCTGACGAGGCCCCTCTCTCTCTTTCCCCTGTTGCAGGTCATAGCGTCTTCAGTCGTCTATGCGATCAGCTTCGGCTTCCAGAACGCTTTTGGGGTCTTTCAGGCCCATTACACGCAGGAGATGATTCCTCCTCTTGCATCGCCCTTCCGTGTCAGCTGGATCGGTTCGGCTCAAGTCTGGTTTACTTTCGCCTCAGCACTTATTACGGGGGCGATATTAGATCGAACGTCGGCATGGGTGAGTAAGCCTACCTTCACGCTGCCAGGAGACAAGATTGAAGGCTCTGACATGCGAAGCTCTTTTTCAGGTGTTGACGTCGGTTGGGACGCTTCTCTTCGTTCTCTCATGCATGCTTATGTCCATTTCGACGACGTATTGGTCCATGTTCCTCGCCCAAGGGCTTCTTCAAGGCATCGCAGTTGGCGTCCTGTTCCCTCCAGCACTCACCTGTACCGCACACTGGTTCTACCGTCATCGTGGCTTGACCCTCGGCATTGTCGCGAGCGGGTCTTCGCTCGGCGGAGTCGTGTGGCCCATCGTTCTGGATCGCTTGATCCATGAAGACCGAGGTGGTGTTGGATTTCCTTGGGCTTTGAGGATCAGTGGCTTTATCGGTCTCGCTGCCCTCATCCCGACCATCCCCTTCGTTCGGAAGCGACTGGCGGCGGTGGAGCGTGGGCCATTCGTTGACATGCGATCTTTTCGGAATCGTGCCTTCGTCCTGCTCCTCACCGGTCAATTCATCATCTACCTCGGTCTCTATTCGGAATAGTTGAGTCAAACTTGCTTTTGGATGGGGGCTCAGCTTCCATGTGCGCAGACGAACGCTGACCAGATCCTTCTCATCTCACCTGCAGCTACTATCTTCCGCAAATGGCCGCAGAGCTATCGATGCCCTCCCATCTGATCTTCTACCTCAGTAGTGCTGGGAACGGAGCCAGTGCAATCGGACGCTGGGCAGCTGGCTGGCTGGCCGACCGCTACTTCGGACGGTTCAATGTCCTCATTGTCTCCTTGATGGGTAGCGGTATCGTTGTTTTCAGCATCATTGCGGTCCTTCCCCTGCGAGGATCAGCAACGACGGCCGCCCTCTTCACCATAACTTCCCTCTACGGCTTCACCACGGGCGCCTTCTTCGGTTTGCAGGCCGCAGCGGTCGCATATGTGTGTGACGAACCTCAACGTTTGGGAACGTGGATTGGCCAGCTCTATGCGGTGATCTCTTTACCCGCTCTGTTTGGACCTCCTATCGCTTCGCAGCTCATTCAGCGGTACGGCTTCACGGCGGCATGGTCATGGTCCGGTGCGGCCATCTTCGCAGGAACAATCTTCGTAATTCTCAGTCGTTTCACTGTCGAACGCAAACTTTACAAAGCGATATAAACCACACAGATACGTAGAAATACCAGGCACTCCTCACTGTATTCGACTGCTTCAGACCGGCTACCATCTTGAGTTGCGAGCATGACGTTTGTATTATATGCGATTCCAAGTTGTGATACAGAAAGAAGACGTGACCACAAACCCAAAGGAAAAGAAAGGATGCAAATGTAAGGGAAACGGAGTGACGTGCGAAACAGGCGACTGTTCAAAGATGACCCAAAATTGGCTCAGACGACCCTCTACGCCGGGCCTAACCCGTTGCCCACCCTAAGTCCAATTACTCTTCGGCAGTCGCGACGCCGCCCTGCTGTTGCGCATCGTCCTCTGCGTTCCGTAACACCCTCCTCCGAGCGTTGATGAACCAATTATTAAGCTGCCTTAAGTCCAAGTTGGTATATTGTGCCATGTCGCGCTTCTCCTGGTCCGAGGGATAAGGATGATCCCGATGCGTGAAGAGCCACTGACGAAGGTACTCGGTTACCTGGCGAGGGAAGTTGCCCCGCCGAGGTACCGTGCCGTTGTCGGAGTCTAGGTCTGGTTCGAGTTGATTTGCTTGGCTATCATCGTTGGTGCCAATGCTGCCTTTGCTGCTGCTGTTGCTCATACCGTGCGGCTCCTGGGCATGTGGGGCGGCATGATCGGGATAAGTGAGGTGCGTAAGTATCCTTGCAGACGACATGACGGGATTGGACGATTCTTGAGAGCGGAAGGCCGAGTTCGAAGTCGGCCCTGAATTGTTGTGATAGCTGGCCGAAGCCGCCGGGAGGGCATTCACATACGACCAGGACCGGTGCGCATTCGACGAGTGGTTCGTCGAAGGGCGCACTTGCTGCTGCTGGTATTGCTCATGAGATGCGTGATTGACAGAAGCGTCTGCAGGAGGATCGTAAACATGACGAATCCGTCTGCCGCCCTCATCGTGAGCTAAGCCGGACAAGTGAGAGACGAAGAGTGAGGACAGTTGACGACCTGAGTCCATCGAGCCCGAACGGTAGCGTGAGAAGGAGCTCGGGTCACCATGCGGCGATGGCAACGATGGCGGACTGGTCGCACCCGATGCGGATGAGGATGGGAAATGGTGCTGCTCATGATAGCCAGGAGATCGCTGATCATAGTCGCGGTCGCTGCCGGCTCGCGAGGTCGAAGGCGAGATGTGCGCATGATGCTCTGATGAGTGGCCGCCGGTGGAGCGAGGCTGTTGTCGATCGGCTGCTTCCGAGGAACGATACGCCTGGGCAGCTGCGGGGGAGGTGCGGCCAGAATACCTCTGAGCTGGACATCCACTCAGACTGAGCGGCTCGTAACGATTGAAGGGTTGGGGTGCGTCGGGTGATGCTCGTCTACTATCGCCCGAGCTATTGTTGTTACTGTGACTGTTGCTCGTCGTGCGCAGATCACTGTACTTGCCCGTGATCCGTCGGGACTCGTCGGCGAATGCGCCCGAGGGAGGGCTGTGCTTCGTCGGAAGGCCCGAGGGAAATAGTGTCGTTGACGGCAGCGTCGGTCGAAAACCTTCACTGTATCTCGACGTATCCTCTCGAGAAAACCTGCGCTGCATCTGACTGGTGTTCGGGGAAACCCGAAGATATGATCGAGAGGAGCTGCTCCTCCAGTCAAAGCCATCTGACGTTCGGTGGTTCCACGCCGAGCGCTCTGGTGCGGAGGACGACTCATCCCTCACAACAGCAGCGGGGAAGTCCGAGGCCGTTCGAGTCGAAAACGAGTCGGCCATGCTGTCTCTCATGGACTCTCTGGACGACCGTCTGCGCTTGCTGGGAACGTTGTCGTCCTCCTCGTATTCAGGGACTGTGTTGGTGCGAACCATTCTCGAGATGGTTGAAGAGGCGTGTTGAGCGTGGCCGGCGTACGAGTTCTCAGGGTCGGACGGCGAACGGGTGAGGAAGTGTGAGCTCGGGCGCCGATTCGATGACTGGTAGAAGGGGGGCGAGTGGTCCGCGGCAGAGACGATGGAGGGAAGCAGGGCCGAGTGACCCTGCGAGGAATGTCTCGAACTGCCTGAGGCGACCCACTGTTCGGCTCCGAGTGCCAGGTCAGAACAGCTAGGAAGCGTCACCCCCTTGAATGTGCTTTGCTGGTGCCCATCGTTGTCGTAATCTTCGTAAACGCGCTTCAGAGAGCCGTTGCTGCCCCTTGATTCCCTCCGCTCGTGGGGGAAGGTGGTCGTACCTTGGGGAGAATTGACTTGTTCGGGATGCTTGCTCATGTCGCAATCCGATAGGAAGGGAAATGCGATCGTTCTGGAAGGATGGAGTGCGTACCAAATCCATGGTCAACACTCCCAATCACTTCGTGAAATAGCTACAGCTCGAGCGCCAAGCGCCGAGGGAGCCCGGGACTCACTGAGGCTAGGGAGAACGAAACTGGCTGAGCGAAAGAGGAATGTCGTTCCTGGTAGCAAAGTGAGCCAGTTTTATTCCTTGCTGTTGAAAGTTTGACTCGGAGGTTGAGGCCAGAGTGCTGAGCTGTGTGCACCGGGTTCCCGTTGACGATGTTCGAGGGGTCGAGAGGTGGGTTGGGATCGGTGCGATCTTGAAGGTCGGTAGCCGCGAGAGATGTAAGATCGTTGTACACCTAGAAGGAAGGATCACGCAAGGGCGAGGAGGAGGAAGCAAGATTGGACTTGCTCGGAGTCCCTACTTAAGAAGGACCCAGATGACCTTGTCCAGATGAGTAAAGATTCTCAGTTCGGAAGAGAGAAAAGTGATGCGGATAGAGCAACTCACGATCCGCGCTACCAGGGGAAGGCTGAATAAAGATGCCCTTGGTAGAGTTGGCCCCGGACGTATGGTCGTGGTAGATTGGAGCCTGGAAATGGAAGTGAGGAGGAAGAAGGTCTTGGAAGTGGTCGTAGACGACACACGGTGGTACTTGCTATTCCACTAGACGGGATGGCAAAGTAAAGCTGGAAAAAAGATCCTCAAGCCTCAAGCCTCAAGTCCTGGGTCGGGAAGCACGCCGAAGGCTTAAATTTTGACCTGCCGTCCAGTGCCTTGTGGTGGCCCGTGTATGCACTAGTGGGGCGTAAAGGGTGCAGACTATGGCCATGCAGGATGCGGGATGGCAGAGTATCATCCAGATGGATGTCAGATGTCAGACAGCGATCTGTGCCGGGAAAAGGCTTGGAACAGTAGAGCGACGGAGCATTCAGCAAGCAGGGTCGACACACGGCCGTAGTCACTAGTTCCTGGCTGCGTTTCTTCTGTTCAGAAGTATGTATATAGTCGGGTGGAACAAACGCGCCGCGGACGGAACGCTACCTTGTGTCCGAGGCGCCAGGCCAGAACCAGAAGCTGCCCGCCTCTCGGTGATAAAATATCACTTTAGTTGCTCGGCGGAGCAAGTCAAGCAAGTAGCATCGCTTTTGGCGGGATAAGCAGACGATGCTGCTTTAGTCCGCAGTGGCGGAGCGGGAAGAAGCTGAAATAATCTGAAATACTGACAGCTTGCAGAGTAATAGGGCGGGAAGCTGGATATGGGGCTTTTTGAGGGCGTGGTCCGGCGGCGTGGAGGCTATATTGACTGACTGCTGTGAGGCAGCCTAGGATAAGGAGAAAGGAATAAGCAGGAAGGACTGCCCTGGGGCGGTGGTACTCCTTCACAGCAGTAGTGTAGTGTCGGCTGCCAGATGTCCAGATGTGTAGATAACAGGTGTCAGCGGTCAGCCCACAGCTGTCAGAAGGCGTGAAAAGAAGAACAATTGAGCGAGAAAGTTCAGCAGCGTTCTCAGATTGGGTCGGCAGTAGAAGATTTGTTATGTATGTACGTGGTGGTGATGCGTGATGCGTGATGTGCGATGCGATCGGAGATTGGTGGTACATAAAAACACCAGCTGGCCAGTGTCGTTCGTCAGGCGTCAGGCGGCAGGCCGCAGGAAGCAGGAAGGGGTGAAGGGGGTCGCATCGGTTCCACAGATAGCAAGGCGGGACCGAACGAAGAAGGCATTAGAACCTCGAAGTCCGACGACGATACTTAACAACCCGCGTGGATCGAACGGTGGTATGTACGAGGCCAGCTGGCGTGCTACTGTATCACGCGCGTCGTGCTCCGCGGTGGATCTGTCAGCTTTGCCCACAGCAGATAGAGAGCTTTCCCCTGCGCTGGGGCGTAACTTGTAAAACGCACTTGTCCGTGGGTTGGCGACCTTATTATTGGTGGACGGGACGGGTCGTTCGAGATTGGCCATTCACTAATGCGGGAGAGTTGCAGGAACCCCATGCATGGCGTAAAGATTTGTTTGTTTGTTCAACTCCACATTTTGACCTGTCGGATATACTTTGCGCTAGTTGGTCTCACTTGGAGAGATTAATTGTGGCGTCGGCGCCTCCTTCACCATTTATGAAGGCAAAATCTGAACGGATAATACATATGTACTGACTGACTCATCACAACCCCAGCCAGCACGCTGGCCTCCAGGAGTAGTCGGTGCGTGAGGTGCAACATAAGCAGGACGTGTCCACACTATGTATAAATTTACCATAAGATACCAGAAACCAGAGCAAGGCGGAGTCGCGGCAGCTATAGCGCCCTAGCCCCCTCTCGGCCGACGCCGCCGCAGCCGTCTTCTACTTTCAGCATAGGCAATGCTCGAGAGGTCCTACTGACCACTGGGCACTACTGGCTGTCTATCGATTCTCCATATGAATATACAGGGCTCTAAGGTCGAGAATCGTGCTCGCAAGTGGCCCGGGTCCTGAGCCGAGCCTCGATGAGGTCCTTGTGCGCGTGAATACACTTAAGCCTCGTTGTCCTGGCAGCCTGGCGGCGCCTCGCACAGTCGCACCCCTGTCCATCATCCGTGTTTGCCAAATCGGTCGCAACTTGGCGCTTGAAGCTTGACGTTTGACATCCTTATTCCTATGAGCTATGACCTGTCACCTGATGTGTACATAAGTCGACCGAGGTATCGCCGGAATGTTTTTCTCCTGTGGGGATTTACACGTCGCTAGCGTTCGGTGCAACGAACAGATCTGTTCGCGCAGGAAGTGAAAGAATGTTCTGTTCAATTCATATACAGTATGATGTATCGCATATCGCAGGTCGAGCGGGTATGTAAGACTGCTGTTCCAGCATGTTAGATGGCATTGTAGTTTTGGCAAGCCGTCAAGCGTGAGGCGGATGCTGGTCTTTGAAGTGTGTCAAGAAGGTCAGCCTGTCACGGCTCCGAGGGAGCATTATGTGGACGGGGCGTGCTCAACGCTCAGAGCATTGCACCATATGGTGCAAGATACCCAAGCTTTTGCCCCGGCTCGAGGTATGTGACACCACCGACAAATCAGCGAAAATGTACATTTCGATCGTTGGTCGCCTTGGACACGGCTACGTGAGCTCTCCACTACCATATATAACTGCATCGCCAGCGTCGGTCGCAACAGGCAGTGGATTGGCGCGCCGATGCTCCATAGTTGAGCATGGAGGCGTTGAGGCTTGAGGCTTGAGGCGTCGAGGACCAGATCATTTCCGAAAGATCCGCAGCTTAAATAAGTAGGATTGGTCGTTAGCACTACTCGACTTCGGACGTGGGCGCAATAATTTATTCAGCCAAGAGGTATTTATAGGCTTACCATAAAGCATAAACCATTGCCCATCGGGCAACTTCTTGCTTCCGTCGGGCAGAAGTGTCAAATGTCAAATGTCAAGCGTCAAGACGCGGCGTCAAGCGCGAGGCGTTGCACGTCGGCGGACAGCTCTAAGGAAGGACTGCCTGTAAGAGATCGCTGGGCTTCCCTGCCTTTGTTTGATTTCCTGACAAGGCGCAATCGAGCAGATTCGACGCCAGCGTCTCACATCTCACACCCCAAAGACCCAGAGACCAGGAAGCTGGGTTGCAGCACGGCCAAGCCCTAAAAGGCTGAACGCTGAAGCCTGATGCCGGATGCCTGATGCCTGATGCCTGATGCCTGGAGCCTGAATTTTCCGCCGCGACAAGGTGAGCTCAGATTGGTGCGACTTGTGGGCCGACGAAATCACGTCCTTTCGTTCACCGTCGTAAGTCGTTGCTTCATCGTTCATCGACCCAACCGCGTCACCAATCTGAGAAGCGTGAAATTTCATTGGGTCCGTTCTCTAGTGCATCATCGTCAGCTTGTCTGTCGCGAAGCATCGCACCGACGGGCGCAAGGAAACCAGGCTGGAAGTTGAAAGGGTCGAAGTAGCGGGGGTATGTTGGTGGTAGTCCAAATCTTGTCGGCATTCACTTGCTGCGCCGACTCCGATGCGTCGGCGTGGTGTGATAGCATGGGCTAGTATCCTAGAAAGGATCGGCACGGCCATCTGAGAACGCTCGAGCACAAAAGAGAAGCCAGACTCTGGTTCATCTTTGCGTCTGAGGAGCCTTTGCGTAAAAAGTTGGAGAAGTAGTCATTGGCGACAGGCGCATGAAGCTCTGCAAGGGAGGATTTCTTGAGAAGGAGGAGTAGGTCATCAGCGGAGATTGTGCGACACTCGCTTTTCGGGGCTTCATCCAATCCCAGACAATGTCCATCACAGGCGCCAGAAGGTTGCGACCACCTGCCTTTCAAAGAGATTGCAATGCGGCAGTGGTGGATTATAGTACGTGAGCGATAAGCATAAGCAAGCTCTGCAGAGGGAAACAGTCTCCAAGCCATGGATCGAACAACCTCAGTCGAGTGCATCTTGAGGTAGCGATTTTGGTCTTCTCGCGTTCCCGTTTGTCGAGGTGTGGTTGATCTGACTCGCTGACTCGGTCTGGAAGAAGTCCGAGTTCTTGAGCGCACGCGGCTTGAGCTCTGGCTTGGATGGGATCGGTAATGCTGGGGTATCGAGTGCTGGAGCTGATGGATCTGACTTCGCCACGGCGGAAGGGGCAGCCTTGAACAGGCTGGGATTGGCGCGGAAGAGCTCGCGGACGGGTACCATGGCTGCTGAGCGACAGACCTCCTTCAGGTCGGATCCACTCAGGCCTTCCGTCTTGGTGACGAGATGAGCCATGGAGAAGCTTGGGTCGAGGTCGACTTGCTTGAGCATGATTTCGAGGATGCGGGTACGTTGGGATGGGTCGGGCAATTTGACTGCATATCGCTTGGGCATGCGACGAAGTATGGCAGCGTCGATGTCGTTGGGCCGGTTTGTGGCGCCGAGAACCATGATGCGGTCAGACGAGGAGGTAAGACCGTCCCAGAAGGTCATGAATTCGGCCTTCATCATCGCTGTGACTTCGTGGTCTGCCGCTGCTCTTTCTCTCAAGAAGGAGTCGATCTCGTCAATGAAGATGATGCAGGGCTGCAGCTTCCGCGCGAGGGAGAATAGAGCTGCAACGAGCTTGTTGGATTCGCCGAACCACTGCGATGAGTTGTGAAGCAGAGACTGATGAGTGCGTGGTTTCCCTTCGTTATCAGGTGCAGCAGCATACACTCACCTTGTTGGTTAGAGTCGATACATGCATGTTGATGAAGGTTGCTCCACTCTCCTTGGCCAATGCTTTTGCAAGTAGAGTCTTGCCCGTACCTGGAGGCCCGTACAGCAAAACACCTTTGGGCGCTCCGAGCAGGCCACTGGCATTGTTGAAGAGCTCTGGGTAGCACAGCGGCGCAATGACGCTCTCCTGTAAGCTGCTGATGATACCGTCCAGCCCTCCGATGCTGGCAAAGTTGACAGGGATGTCCTCGGCAAGAATGAGCTCCGTGGCGATTGTTTCCTCGTGCTCGTTCAGGTTGAGAGTTGAGAGTTTGTGGCCGAGCTTGTTGAGCTTCTCCGTAGAGGCTTTCTTGGTATCTGAGCGCTTCTTCTGATTGGGATCGAGCGACTTCATCGCATACTGTAAGACGGAGGCATGGATATCGGTAGTCAGCGATAAGCACACGTAGCACATGCAGATCTTGCACTCACTCGGAAGGCATAGAAGAAGACAACCTGGGAGATTACGAAAACCGCAACTGCGGGTTTGGATTGTTGCAGACCTGCATCAGCCGGGGCCAGCCACCGCGCGCGCGATTAGGGGAAGACACTCACCCTCTCCGACGTTTTTCTTCGTGAGCAAGGCTTTACTTGACATCTTGGTCGCCTTTCCGTCTAGTGGTGAGTGTGCAGCAGCTCGTGGTCGCGCTGAGCGAGTTCCGCATGCTTCTTTCGCGTGTCTTCTGGGTGACCGGACCGGAACATCGGCCCGACAGCAGACACTGCGCGATGACGTCTTGGGGGTCTGGGAAAGTCTGAGAAGTCTCATCTCCATCCACATCAGCATCACCGCCATCGTCAGGTCGTTTCCCGCGGTGTGCGTCGACGAACACCTCGACGTTCTTGTGCGACCTTTCGTCTTCTTTTCCTCGCAGTTGTCGCTTCCCCTCGCGCTCAAGACAGAAGCAGCACCCGTTTCTCATCCGGACAGGCGCAAAAGAGCGCTCACTTGCCGATCCACTCGGCATCAAACAGTCACCACCTTGAATTCGCAGACACCCTAGATTCGACCAGCCAAGATGTACGGACAACCAGGGCAACAGCAGCGACAACAGCAGCAGCAAGGGCAGCAGCAGCAGCCTCAGGGACAGTTCCTACAGGCTATGCCAACCGGCTATCCCGGCGCAATGCGCATGAGTCCCCAGATGCAGGGCTCCCAACTCATGTCCCAGCAAACCGGTATGCCCATGGGTATGGGTATGGGCGGCATGGGCGGTATGGGCGGCATGGGGGGAATGGGAGGCATGGGAATGGGAATGCAGCAACAGCAGCAGCCTCAACGTTTTCTCTCTCCCCAACCAGGCCTCGCACCTCAGATGACTGGCTACCCCGGCCAAATGGCACCGCAGCAAACCGGCTTCTTAGGTCCACAAGTCACCGGCTACCCCGGCGCAGGACGAGGTGGCCTCATGCCACAGGCTACGGGCTACCAAATGCCCATGATGACCGGAATGCCCATGATGAACCCTCAGCTTCAGCTCATGTCCACCCAATTCATGCCATCCGCAAATCAGACCTTCGTCGGCGGTATGGCTCCGGCCAACGATCTATCTTTCTCTTCCCAATCCATGGCGCCCTCCAGCTTCCAAAACCAAATTCAGTCCGCTCAGCAAACCCGTGGAAATCAGCCGCCGAAAGTTCCGTGGACGCTCAGCAAAGAGGAACGCAAGTCGTACGACTCCATTTTCCGCGCTTGGGATCCTCAGGGCACCGGCTTCATCAGCGGCGATGTCGCCCGCGAGGTCTTCGGACAGTCTGGTCTTGATCAAGATCGTCTCATGCAGGTATGGCATCTCAGCGACGGCGAGAACCGTGGAAAGCTCAATCTTGCCGAATTCCATGTGGCTATGGGCCTTATTTACAGAGGTGAGTCCCGGCGCTCGCTTCGCTGGTTATGATACTTCCAATACCCGTACTAAACTCCCTGTTCTTCTCGCCTCAAGCGCTCAACGGCAACGACCTTCCCGATACTCTGCCTCAGGAGCTCGTGCCTCCGTCAGCTCGCGACCTCAACGAATCCGTAGACTTCCTGAAAGATCTGCTCAAGCGGGACGCGAACGTTCGCCAAGCCACCGCTTTGAATCTTCCAGAGGCAGGATCCAACAGCGGCATCAACTACACAAAGGCCAAGTCATTCCATCAAAACCCCGTAGAGGCGAAAGCACGCGATGCAGGAGTATACAAGTTTGATGACAAGGAAGAAAGTCCAGGTTACAAGAGCAGTTCGCGTCACATAGACCGACAGGGGATCCGGTTTGCGGGTCAGTCGAACCAGGATGACCTCGCCGAGATGAAGCGTCAGCTTGCCAACACGCAGAAAATGCTGGACGACCAGTCTGCCGTCGACGAAAGGGACGAGGAACTGGACCGCGAGATGGAAGACCTCCGCTTCCGCATTCGTCGCGTCCAAGACGACATCGACTACTTCAATCGTCGAGGCGGTGCCGCCGCTTCAGACTCCCGTCGCAAGGCAGAACGTGAACTCTTGCATCTCATGCACGAGCGCTTGCCCGTCCTCGAAAAGCGCATCGAAGAGAAGGACAAGCGAATCGACACCGAGCGTCGTAAGCAGGCTCGTGAACGTGATCGCCGAAATGACGACTACTACTCTTCAAGCCGTCGCTATGGCGATGATGATCGTAAGCCAGACTCAGATCGTCGTGATCGCAACAACGATGGTGACGCGCGTGACCGATACTACGACGATCGCGACAGGAACCGCTATGATGACCGAGACCGGGAACGGGATCGTTCCGACGGCGACCGCTACGGAAGTGCTGGACGCGACCGTGGAACAGCCCCACCTCCACCTGCCCCTGCGGCTTCCAGCTCAGTCTCAGCCCCACCACCTCCGGCTGCTCCCGCCGTGTCGAGCCCGGCACGCTCTACTGGACCTCCCGCAAACATGACTCCGGCCGAACGCCAAGCATGGCAGCGTGCGGAGGCTCAGCGACGCGTGCAAGAGCGTATGCGTGCATTGGGCGCTATGGCTCCTGCTTCGCCTGCTCCCGCGGCTTCCAGCGGCGGCATCGATGCTTCCGTTGAAGAGCGTCTCGCCCAAGAGAAGGCGGAAGCTAGCGAACGCGCTGCACAGGCGGATCGCGAAGCAGCTGAACGTGAAGAGGCTCGTCGACTTCGACTGGAGGAACAGCGTGTGAACAAGGGTCTTGAAGCGGTCAAGACTGTTAAGGCTGAGATCGCTGTGGCTGAAAAGCAAGCACAGGTTATTCCGGAGGCACAATCTTCCAATGGATCTGCTCAAGCTGCGACTATTATTGATGCGGCTAAACAGCAGGTCGACGAAGAGGAGGAGATGTTCAGACGTCGTGAGGAGGTTTTGGCGAAGGAGAAGGCGGCGCGCCTTGAGCGTCTTCGTAAGTTGGAGGAGGCTGAGCGTGAGGCACAGGAACAGGAAGACGCATTTAAGTCGCGTCAGGCTGCTTTCCAGGTCAAGCCTGCGGCCAAGCCTAGTGCCCCTCTGCCACCGCCTGCGCGAAGGGCGCCCAGGATGAAGGCTTCAGCGCCTCCGCCACCACCTTCGCGTGCTGCCCATGCAGCCGCACCGGTAGCTCCGCCGGCTCCTCCGGCACCACAGGCTCCCCCAGCACCACCGGCGCCTCCGGTCGCAGCGGCTGTCGCTGCTTCTTCTCCGGTTGCTTCGCCTCCTGCCGCGGCGGCAAGCACGAATCCATTCCACCGCCTGGGTGCAGGTGCTTCCCAGCCTGCCGCAAGTCCCGTTGCTACACCGGCGGCAAACGGAGGCGGAACGAACCCGTTCTACCGCATGCAGCAAGGCTCAGCGGCTGCTTCGCCCACCACGCCTGCCTCGTCCCTCCCTCCTGCTCAGCGCGCCGCACCGCCTGCCTCCGTGCCAGCTGTGGTCACCACTCCTGCCGCGGCACCGAGCAAGCCCGTCGCACCCTCCGACGATGACTGGGGCGATTCGGACCACGAAGAGGACGACGAGGACAACGATGATGTGGATGGGCCGGGAAGTTCGTCCCGCAACAAGCGTCAGAACTTGGCGGCTGCTCTGTTCAGCAGCTTGATTCCGCAGCGAACGGGCACGCCATCTGCTGGTGCGCCCAGTGCACCTGCTCCTCCACCTGCACCACCGGCGCCGCCTGCGCCATCAGCTGTAGTTCCCAGTGCGGATGGCGGAGCGCCCCCACCACCGCCTCCACCGCCGCCCGCTGCACCTCCGGCACCCTTTGTGGCAGCCACCAGTGGAGACGCACCTCCTCGCAATGCTCTTCTCGGTGAGATTCAGGGTGGTCTCAGGCTTCGAAAGGCAGTTACCATCGACCGATCCGGTGCCCCTGGTGCTGGAGCCGTCATTGGAGATGCTACTCCGCCCGTGCAGAAGTATGTGCCCCCTCCCTCGCCACCCGTGGCTCCGGAACCGGAGCTTGCGCCTGCACCTGCACCTGCCTCTGCGAACATCAACAGGCAAAGCGTGGACTGGGCATCAAGCCTTGCGGCGGACCAGATGGCTCCTCCGAGCGCTGCTGCCCAACCAGCTGAGCCGGCCCTCCAGGAAGAAGACGAGAGTGAAGATGATGACGAGCCGGAGAGTGTTGAGCCGAGTGCATACGCTTCTGCTGGCGCAGGCTACAGCGATGGCGCCAATGGAAGCAGTGGCGATGACGAGCTCGACGGCATTGATCTTGGCACCACGATTCGCTCCCGTGCGCTTTACGCCTACGTTGCGCAGCGGGAGGAGGACCTCGAGATGCAGGAGAACGACATCGTCGTCGCACACCCACCCAAGGCGAGCAACGACAACACGGACTGGTGGTACGGCACCTCCTTGGTGAGCAACAAGAAGGGCTTCTTCCCTAAGGCATATGTGGCTAGCATCGAGCAACGTGAGTTTGTGCTTCGTTTACCTGATCCTAGATTTATAATGGTTTCTGATTAAGCTCTACTAACTTCTTCAGCCACTCGCGCTCGAGCAATTTACGATTACGCGGCGACATCGCCCGAGGAAGCGTCCCTTTCGGTTGATCAAGAAGTTTCGGTTGTTGATCGCGAAGACGGAAGCTGGTGGCGCATCGATGCTGGGAACAGCATCATGATTGTCCCGGCCAGTTACCTCGAGGTCATCAATGGTTAGTGGAATTGCACTCCCTCCCCCCTTTGCCTTCTTCCATCCCTTTTCTTGGCTTCCCGCCCCAACCCCGGGACCTCTGTCACCTTTTTTCACTTCGCACCTCCGCAAACCTTCTCGGTATCCAACTGCTTTGAACCAGAAGCTTGAGCTCTGATCCTTGCGCCTTGCTTCATCATTGCCAGCCTGAAGGAGTCACAATTTCTACTCTCCACGCCAAGACAATCTGCCCTTCCCCCTCCCCTTGTCCCTCTCCTCCCACCCTTTTCTCTTCCACCTTCCCCACAAAAACACGATCCTTCCCTTTTCTCTCTCTCTTGTTGTCTCAAACAAGCGCTTCGTCAGAATGGTGGTAGCTGAGACGCTTCTTTCCTTCCTTTCATGTCCATATCGTCCCTTTCCCTCACCTCAACCGAACAACCGAATCAAATCCTTCCAAATGTCTGATCAATGTGCTGCGC
The DNA here is from genome assembly GCA_009428295.1 of Tilletia walkeri. Lineage (NCBI taxonomy): Eukaryota > Fungi > Basidiomycota > Exobasidiomycetes > Tilletiales > Tilletiaceae > Tilletia > Tilletia walkeri. The sequence continues at coordinate 54,750 of RDSH01000118.1, forward strand.
CTTCCGGCGTTCGTCATTCACGACCGGTTCCCTCTGTATCTGCCGAAAGCAGGTTGGTCACTGAGCACTCAGTCGAACGGGCTCGATGCTGCTTTGCCCGCGGAACTGCGTACGGGAGCTGATGCCCGACGGCCGACTGCCGGCTTTCTGGTTGCTTCAAACAATCCGCGTGCCACGGACGATGGGTTGCCTGCGATGGGCGGCACCACTTCGATAGCTTCTATGCAGGACTTGTCTGCGCCATTCGCCCCACCGCCTGCGGTCACCCCTGCTGTCGACAACGTCGATGAACAGCTGGCGGAGGAAGAAGAGATCAAGCTCGTGGACAAGGCGATTCGAGAGAGTCTGGTTGAGGAGAAAAGACGCAGTCGACTTCAAAGCAAAGAGCAGCAGGCGACAGAGGAGGCGATCGCCAAGTCGGCTGAGGAGGATCGCATTCGTCATGCGTTGCAGCAGGCAGAGTGAGTTATTCCTTGTAGGCAGAAGATTGCGCTCTCATGGACTCAACTGACTTTTGGGTGGACGCCCTATCTAGGAAATTGCAAGTGGAGCGTGCTCTACAAGCTTCCCAAGAAACCGCACAAAGCACTACTGTAGAAGACGACGGCGAGGATTCAGATGCGTCTACGACTGGATGGACATCAAGTGAAGACGAGGACGATGACACAGCCGATGCCGAGGATGCCGACACTCCAGAGTCTCGCCAGCAACGTGAGGTTGAGCGTCTGCGGGTGCTTGAAGCCGCAGGTATTCTCGTGCACAAGGAGAGCTCAAGCAAACTGTCGAAGGATACCTTGCGACGGATGGCAACGAAGGGAAAGCCCAAACCGGAGCGTCCCGAACGTCCTTCCCGTCAGCCAGCGCGGACGAAGAAGAGCTCCGATCTGCCCCCTCTTCCCGTTATGACACTCGAAGCGCAACTGGAAGATGCCTACACGCGATTCGAGCAGCTCAATCGTGAGGTGTCATTGAAGCCTCTACCTGTTCTAAGTCTTCCGGGAAGTCCTCTACCTGGCACAGCCGCACTGCTGCCAGGTAGTCCTGAGAGTCGACCTGACTCTCGGACCGAACCTCGCCAACCTAAGTTCCTCAGCTCCATTCTCAACATCTCCAAAAATCACTCAGGTCGCAATACACCGGGAGAGCGACGAGCAACTCCTACGATTTCAGGCCCTATCTCCGCTCCTTCACAGCAAGGAACGGATCAACAAGGACAATACGCTCAGCCATCTACGTCGTGGTCTTCTCTCGTCGGTCCTCAGGCTGTGGCGATGATTGACGACAAGGAGCGCAAACGACAAGAAGCCATCTTTGAGCTTACCGAAACGGAGAGGACGCACGTCCGAGACTTGCAGATCGTCATCGAAGTCTTCTTCAATCCCCTCCAGATGATCTTGGCCCCCAAAGCCGCTCGTGTCATCTTCGCCGGTGTTGAAGAGGTCATGACGACGGCGGCGTTCTTGCTGAGCGACTTGGAGGACCGACAACGCCAGAGCAGATTGCTGGTGGAGAAGGTGGGAGACATCATAATAAATCACATCCAGGCGATTCATGCGACATACTTGCCGCTCTGCGCCAACCAGTCTGCGGCTATGTCGATCCTGGAGGCGGAGCGGGAGGGAAACGAAACTGTGAGGTACTTCCTGCAGAATGTGAGGGAGAATCATCCAGCTGCGCGACACCTTGACTTGTCCCACTTCCTTCTATTGCCAAGTGAGTTCGATATCGCAGACCGTTCAGGATTGCAATGCCCGGAACTGATCTCTTCCCTTTGGCCCCACTCTTTATGCTCATTAGTGCAACGGGTCACTCGCTACCCTCTTCTCCTCGGTCAGGTCTTGCGATACACTTCGGAGGATCACCCCGACTACGGCCCGCTCTCCTCAGCGCTGAAGCGGGTTGAAGGTGTCGTGATGGACATTAACGAAACCATTCGAGAGCGCGAGATGCGCGAGCAGCTACATGCCTTGTCAGCCAAGATTCATGTCGATAGCGAAGCGGTGAGTACCTTCATCCAACCGTATGACTGCTACCTTTCACCATGCGTGGTATTGAGAATCTTTGTCTTCCCTGAATTCCCGTTTCCGCAGCGTCTCGATCTCACCGCCCCCACTCAGTTCATGGGCAGACGTCGCATTATCAAGTCTGATCGACTTAGCAAGGCCAAGAGCGGTCGCCAGCTTGATGTCATTCTCTGCAGCGATCTTGTCCTGTTGATGAGTTCTGACAGGCTGTATCGTCTGGTGAGTGTGATCATTCCTTAGTTTTCGTGAAAAATGCGATCACTGACGGGTCGCTCTTACTTAAATCTGCAGCCAATGTCATTGGAGGAGATCGAGTTCCGCGAGGTTCCCAGTCGGGGTAGAGGTGAGGTTTCATAGCTTCCAAGTCGAAGCACCACCAGTCAAAGGTGTCACGCTGATCAGCAGGATTCTTTATTCCATCCTCTAGACGAAACGACTTTCCAACTCCGAAGTGCTGGTGAATCGATCAATCTTCGCTGCAGGAGTGCGGCTGAGTGCGCCAAATGGACCCGAGCACTTCGTCAGGCCCAAGACGATTGCATGGCGGCTAGACGCAACTGGCACTTGAGCCATCGATAGGCCTCATCCTGAAACCACCGGTCAGACCATAATGGAGAGTCGACCTCTTCCCATACCAATAATTACGACTCTTCCCATACCAATTACTATACATTCGTCCTTCAAGCCGGCGATCTTTCACGAACATACACACGATGCCAACCAGCTCGTCCTGCTGTCGTCAACTTCAACAGCTCTTTCGTTCGACTTCATCATAATCCTACTACTCGACTGCCTCTGGCCGCGATTATTTCTTCCTCTCTGCTGTGCACACATGTACTCTGCTCACTGACTACATATGTGCAATCATATTGTCGCGGTGACAGTACTACTTCTATCTGCTCTGCTGTGGAGAAAGGTGATAGCCTATAGCAACATATCCCGTGTCCAAACCTGGCGCCTGGTAAGCAACGCTTTGTTCTGCTCCAATACTGGCGAAGAAGCGTTCCTTGGACGTTGGACCTGCTTGAGGGTCAGAGAACGAGGCAGCAGGTTGCAGATTGCAGCCTTATTATTGCAGGTCGCAAAACCGCAGAAGGTGGCGGTGGCCAGTAGCCAGTATGTAGCCACCCGCCAAGGCCGCAGGCCGCAGGGCCGCAGGGCCTAATATCAATCGCATGCAGGGACCAAAATTTGAAGCCGAATTGGAATTGAATAAATTGCGGTGGCGGATCTGCATTCTGCAGATACCGAACCGCGCTAGTGCAGCCGAAAGATGAGCTGCACTGCGTCCGTGTGGGGCAACAAGGGACGATTGGCGAAACGAGCTCTAATCTCTCCGGTTCCGGGAACTGATTACTGATAAACTGATTACTGATATCGACCACCACTACTCACCAGTAGTTTTTACATGCTGAAGCACGCACGCATCCATGATCCAGCGAATAATGGCATCCTTTATCCCCCCCCATCCACCCATTCCCACGGTTACCCAAAACCCACTACTCGCCACGTCTCCCAGGCGGCGATTGCTTCAGGCTTCAGGCTTCAGGGACCAGTCTGGTGACAGTGGCCATTGATCCATGACAGGCGGACGGGATCCGACCTCTGCGAAGGATCTTGACTGGACTGAATCATCATCGCTACTATACTGGCTCACGCGCTCACGCGGGTCGCGCAATAATTCCTCGGCAATCATCCTTTCTCGAATCTCGACCCTCGACGCCTCGCTCACCGCTCACCCACGCCGGTCGCCGACAGCATTTCTGCTTCTTCTTTGCTCAAACGTGCAAGGAACAAAGTGATCTATGTAGTCCCGAAGTAGTCCCCTGCCTTATTGTTCTCCGCCTCACGTACGATTCACGCCTCACGCCTCACTACTACTACTTGAGCCAATCAGTAATCAGTTTGTACAACAGGTAGGCGGATGCGGGGGCCTTCACGCTTCACGCTTCACGTTGCAGGCGGGGTCGCGGGGTTGGCGTGCTCTTTCTTGACGACTTGTTACATCCAGTCTTCCTTCTTCGGGATTGCGATCAGCTCAGCAGTACATAGTAGCAGCGTCGGAGAACACCGCCACACTGCTCTTCCACTGCCTACCCGATACTGATCGCTGATCCCGAGCCAGGAGATTGCTACTACATACTCTACTACTGCTACTCTGCAATGGGCGTGAAAGCCACTTCGGTTGCCCTGCCGCCCTGACCTGCAGAGCCAGACCAGCGACGCGTTGCTGTATAAAACCGATGCTAAACTTTTCCATACCCCTTCCCCATCCGCTTCCCCACCCTCCACCCCTTGTCCTCCCCTCCAGTTTTCTTCTCCGTCACTCTCGCCCCAGTCTCCCATCCCGGTCCGCAACTGCGCAGGCTCGCAAGGTCATCTACATCAACCCTCTTCCCTACCAGCTTTAAGAACAGCTCCCACTCCGGCCGGCCCGTCGCGCCCCAAAGCAGAACCCCTTCTCTTCTCCCATCTCCTATCTCCGACCTCTCACTTTCACTCGCCCTCGCTCGTATTCTTGAACGATGTCCCCCTTCGCCATCCTCAAGAGCGTCGTCCCAGCAGTTCTCCTGCTTGCGGGATCGACTGCTGCGCGGTCCTGGGTCCAAAAGTCAGACATTCGCGGCTCGCAGTTCCTTGACACATACTCCTTCTACTCAGGCCCCGACCCCACTCACGGTCTTGTCAACTTTGCTCAGGGTCCCATGCTCAGCTGGGTCGATGACGACAACCGCTTCAACATGAAGGTGGACACCCATTCTCGCGTCAACTCTGGCTTCCGAGGAAGTGTCCGTATCTCGTCGAACTACCGCGTCGGAGATGGCGTCATCATTGCCAACATCACACACGCCCCTTCAGGTTGCTGTGAGTAATGTCGCTGTCTATCCTTAAATCTACCGCAGATGACTGACACACAGTCCCATCACACAGCTGTATGGCCTGCCTTTTGGACCCTCGGCGAAGGCCTGTGGCCATTTGGAGGAGAGATCGACCTTCTCGAGTGGGCCAACAACGCAGAGCTCAATGGTGGCGACAATTCGATCACTTTGCACACGGGACCTGGCTGCAGCGTTCAGCAGCCCGGCGATCAGAACGGACGTGTCATCAGTCACAACTGCGACTCCTTCGCTACAGGCAACCAGGGATGCCAAGTACGCGCCAAGTCAGATGGTCGCAACGGAACTGCCGCCGAGGGCTTCAATGCCAACGGCGGTGCTATCATCGCCATGGAGCGCGACTTCGGTGACAATGGATACGGAATCCGCGTCTGGCAGTGGCCGCGTAACAATCTTTCCGCAATCCCTGACGAAGTCCTGGCCGGCAACAAGACACTCAACCCTTCGTCATGGGGCACACCTACTGCTTCCTTCCCCGTCAACCCGCATTGCAGCTCGTCTTTCAACGACCACCAGATTATTTTTGACATTACCTTGGGTGGGGTCTGGGCTGCGGGAGCCTGGAAGGGTACGAATTGCGAGGATCAGTACGGCTCGGTGTCGAACATGATTCAGAACCACGGCGGAGCTTACGACGAGGCGTACTGGTCTGTTGATTCCGTCAAGCACTTCGTCTCATACAAGGATCTGGCGGATAACAACAATGACCAGGACTGGTTCTGATGGACGGATTTCCAGGGATCTCGAGAGCAAGTGCAACGCTCAGGACTGGTTCTGTTGGACGCGTTTTTCTCGAAGACTTTTCTCGTCTTGGCATTAGGATGGGTTGAGACCAGGGCATGACGAGGGCGGGAGCACCCTTCACAATTGGCCGCTCCGACTCTGCACTTGTCCACCTCTCCTTTTTCGTATATAATTATAAGCAGACCCTAGACGGTACTCAGGAATATGTTCGTACACGTCCTGGCATCGTCTGATGGCCGACCCGTTCATTGGACAGCTCCAGCTGAAAGTCTAGGGTAAGAATAAAGGCATGGGCTTGTCTTGCAGGGGTGTGTGTGCATAGTATTTGCAGAAAAACATGATGTTCTGAGGATATGACCTTCCCACTCCCACTCCCGCACTCCCTCTCCGTTGCCCTTCTCCATCAATTTTACCCGCCCACTTTAATCCGTCCACTGCAACCAAGCCTCCAAGGGCAGCAAATCCGCTGCTTCACTAAACGCCCCTTTACAACTCGACGGCGTCATCGGAAGCGGAGCCATACGCCGCTCCGATCTCGGACTGGGCGTTTTGCACGGATCGCTACTGTCGCTCGTTGAGTCCTCCTCGTCGTCCCGTACATCTTCGTCTGAATCCGACATCCTACTGCCTCCACTCCCACTCTCCCTCTGATCCAGCTGCAAAGAAGCAATAAGCGCCCCCGATGCAACACCAATCGATCGCTTGGTCGACTTTGCCCGTAAAGGACTTCTCCTAGGTCTTGCTGGTGGAGCTTCATAGCCCGGCGACGCACGAGGAAAAGGGATAGTCGAGATGGCCGATCCGAGACTGCTGGAGCGAGGCAAGTCGCACACCGGCAATGTAGGGGATGCCTCCTGCATCCGCAACCAGGTGTACTGATCCCGCTCATACCTCCGAATCGATGACATGGTAGTGCTCGTACCCAGCCCAATGTCACTGGATCTCCTCAAGGGCGTAACGACGCTTTCGCCACCACTACGAGGAGTGAGCCCGTCCGATGATGGTGATGCCGGTGGTAGGCACCTTCGGAATCGGTCGTCCTCTACGCGCTCGTCGTCATCATTCCAGAAGGCTCGTCGAAGTTCGATGGTCGACATTTCGCTGCCGGAGTCGGTGATGAGCTCAGGTCGACCTGCCCACGCAATGTCTCGAACCGCAGCGGCAGGACTCGGAGTGGTGAAAGCAGGGCCAAGTCCCAGTTGTAAGGCTGAGGCTTTGGCAGGCGTCCGCTCGAGCAAAGTTCGCTCGTGTACGGCCTCCTTCTCCTCTTGCGGAGGAGTGGCAGGAGCTTGAGGATGAGGCCTTTCCAAATTCGATGTTGGATATCGCTCCGACCTTTGCATCCTGGAAGAGGCACGAGAGCCCGAGCTGGTGGAAGGCTCTAACACAATCTCGGGTCCGGCCGACGAATCGTTTGGAGTGAGAGAGTGACTTCGCTGCCTATTCCCGTCCATCGCCAACAAGGCGCCGGCCACACCGAGCATGACATCGTAACTGACCTTGGCAGGAGCGTTCGACGGTGTCTTGCTTCGTCCGGCAGATCGTGGCTTGTCAGCGTCCCTCTCGTCCGGTGGTGTAGGAAGAGGAACGTTAATCCCTAAGCTGGGCTTGCGCGGTGAACGAGGGTTCGCCAAAGACGCAAATGATCGCACGGAGCGAATAGCAGCAGGTACCCCAATCCAACCTTTCTTACCTTCCACCCCCACCGCCGATGTTTGCTGCTGATGCTTCTTCTTTTCGAATTCGCGCTCATCAAGGACCAGGACCAGGTTGAGGTCCGGACCCATGGCCAGAGCATCCTGCATCGAAACCATCTTCCGAGGCAAACACGCCATACCATCTTCCAACAATTCCACATCCTCTTCATCGCTTGTCCCTCTCGCCGACCGACCTCCCGCAGTCAACGACGCTGTCCCAACCTTTTCAAACCGCTCCGCCTCCTCTCGATCCAAAACCAGACTGTTTTCCCGAGAGATGATCGCAATAGGAATAACAGCCTCGTCTTTGGCTGACACTTGCCCTGCTCTTGACCCGCCGTCCTTAGCCGCCGTAGGCGCAGAACTGTTCTTGTCCAATTTCATCAGCATGGACAACGCGGAAGCCGAGCGCCTCAGGGGACTGCATTGTGCCAGATTGACGCTTTCGGGCGGCGAAGAAAGACGGGGACCGATGTTTGGAGTCTCGGGTAGGCTCTTCTGCTTCCAACGACTCAACTTGGCACCCTTGAGAAGTTTCGCAGCTTTCGGCACAATTCCCCGGGTATCCTGACGTGCCGCGCCAACTATCCCAGGAGCTACTTCGACAGCCTGCTGGTGAGGAAGTACAGGCGAGAAGCTATCCGGCTGCGGCGAGTAAGCGCTGACAGAGATCTGCGGAATCGGCATGCTGGACGCCGCTGTGATTGGTACATGCGATGGACCGGCTGGCGAAGGTGGTGCAATCAAATTTGTACTGCTCGACCTAAGTGGGATCATAGGTGTCAATCGTGTTTGAGCTTCTGCCGACGTGCGGATGCCGAGCATACTGGCGTTTCTCCTCGGCAACGCGACTTTCGCCTTGCAACTGTGCGCTTTGCTCTTGTGAAAGCGTTCGGTCTGCGCTTTGGTTCTTGTTACTGACATCGAAAGAATAGGAGAGCCGTGGCTTGGACTGGCGAAGGCAGTGGTGACGACTTGAAGAGGGTCGTTACTGTACTTTCTCCTGTTGCCGTTTGATTCGATGATTGTGTCTGGTGAGCCGGAATATGTATCAGACCTTGAGAACGCCCCAGGACCCAGAGCTTGCCGACTGCCAGGAGAGATGAGACTTCGTTGGGAGCCGGGACTCAGCGCGTCGTAGTCGCTGACATCTGCATATGCAGATCGGGACGTAGCAGAGGAAGGCGCCGGACTAATCGTTACCTTCGCAGCACTGTTACGGCGCGCTCTCTTTATGTCTTCAAGGGAAGGATAAGGTCGAGGCAGTGCTAGTACTGGCGGTGCAGTGGTCTGGTACACAAAGATGGACCGAGGAGCTCCAATAGCTGCTTTCCCTGGACCCGATCCTCTTCGTCTACGAGGCTTCTCGCCTCCAACGGCTGGCGAATCATCGAGTGGTCGACGCATGCCGGGGCTGATGACTGGTTGCAACAGGGAGGACGTCACAAGCTCTGGATGGCCAGCTGAAAAGTCGGGTGCCTCTGCGCTCGGTGTCGCGACAACACTGACGGCTGGCGAAGGTGATTTCCCATACAGGACCTTCATCGATGCTGAGTGTTCGATTGAATGACCAAACGTATGGCAGCTGACCGCCGAAAGCCTGTTGCTGTCCGGGAGCGCCAATGCGGATACCGATCCGTCGAAGGATACCTCGGACCCGTTCCGTGCCCGCCATAACGATATTGGAGAACCGAGCGGTCGTCCAAGAGCACTGACGGAGCTGCACCCTGCAGACGAATGTATCCCAGCGTCAGAGAGCCGGAATGAGTGTCGTAACTGAGGTGTTTGCCGCTCGCTCTCGTCTTCCTCCAGAACCACCTGTGGAAGTTGCCAAGTCGTGCTCATGGATGTTACTGGTAAGGAGGGCAAAGAAAGGAAAGAAAGCTGGCGAGTGAGACGAATCGGTGAAGGTGTATCCACCTCGGGCGCAAAAACGTCAAAAAATGTGGCTGTGTCGTCCTTGTTGGTGCGGGATCGGATGCGGGACACGTAGAGTGGTGCCGAGGTGGGAGTCGTGATTCCCGGGAAGAACGGGATGAGTGGGGCGGGCGAGACGACTTTGGTAGGTAGTGGAGACGGTGACGGCCGGCAATCGTCGTCGTTGCTCGCAGGTGTCGCGGGAGATGTTTCGTTGAGTGCACCGAGGTAAAGGGCACTTTTCCTGAGTTCTTGAAGCGTAGACACCCAAGCCGTATCCTCCGGTTCTGAAGACTCGGAAGACGAGAGTATTACAGTCGAGGCGAGCGATATAGATCTACTGATCTGCGACGAAGACAACGAAGTCGACTTGACTGGCGGCGTCACAGGCAGGCTTGTGAGGAAGGACATGGCTGTTAAGGGGAAGCGATGGAGGCGTGGTGTTTATGCCTGCGGAGGGGATGAATGAAGAGCTGAGGAGAACATTCCGTTTGGACAGAAAGGAAAAAAAGGGGGGGGGGGGGTGAGAAAGAAAGGCGCAAGTGAATGCGAAACCTGGGCGGCATGGGAATAAGAGTCAGCGATCGGTTCTTGTGAAGGTAAGGGGACGAGAGGGAATCGGCCTGCTGAAGTCCTGTAGCCTGCCCTTCGCCATTTCCTTTCAAATGTACCACATGCACGATAACCCACCTCCTTAGCCAGGATTAGTGCTTGAGGATGTGTGCATGCTGAGGGAGACGCTGCACTCTGAATACTGAATGCTGAACACAAGGAGCCAATAAGGAGTAATCCGCTCCGAAACAATGGCTTGAACCAGCGAAAGCGGTAAGGAACAGGACAGAGCTACTACTGTCATCAGCAATCAAGACACTCAATTCGAATCCTCAACGCCCTCCTTCAGTTTCGCTACTTCAACCTCGTATGGAAGCTGCTTCTATGCGACTCACCATTTGGAAGTTTGGTGTCGTGTCGAATCAAATGCTGCCCAACCTCCTCTCGTCGGTCTGATCGCTCGACTCGAACCTCGGGACTTCCCACCGATATATAAAGTCAAATAATCTCCAGATAGTCTCAAGAACAGATATAGTGATACCTGATGTGAGAAGCGATTCCGCTCCGTAGGGGCAAGGTACCAGGCACTGTTGGCAGGAACAAGAAACACGGAGGTGGTTTAGCGTTGGGCTCAAGTAGCCTCCAGGTTGTCTCGGTGCGAGACACCCCCCAAGCCTGCGATGGTGGCGGGGGGTCTCGTGACATTCGCGAGTTTCAAGCAGGGAACACCGAACGGATTTCGCGTTTTGGCCCTTCTTTGAAATG
>RDSH01000119.1:0-18645 GCA_009428295.1 Tilletia walkeri
CATCATACCCCTCCGACTTTCGACTCGACCTCCTCGGCTCCTCATCGACATCTATCTCAATCTCGACCTTGGTATGTGATATCCTTGCCCTTCCCTGCTCATCTGTCACCTCGCTGACGCCTTCGGCCTCCCTAATCCCCGCGAGCTTTCGGTCACCATCCTACACCACGTAACCTCGACGATCAACTCCGCCTCTCGACCTCGACGGCTCGACTCAATCCATCTACACCGGTCTAAACGCAGACGGGAAGAGGACGACGAAATGAATGGGTAGTCCGACATCTACTCGTCGGCGACGATGAGCAAGTTTCGAGCCTCGTTCACGTTTATGTTTTACATACCTGAAGCATACCGCCTCCAAGAAGCAATCGACGGTGGTAACTCATGAGATGTGCTGCCGGATCAGTTTGACCAGCTCCTGTCTGCTGATGTCTGGCATGTTTGAGGTAGCGACAGATAGAAGCCCGGTTGGACAGTCCTTAGCGAGCTTCTTCACATTTTGGACAAGACTCGAGATAAGCGTGGCTGTACGACTCTCCAACTTCCATGCTTCCATGCCAGATCATCAATCCTGGATCACATTCATCAGACTTCTGAGTATCGCAAAAGGAGCAAAAGGAGCAAATGTGAGATGCTAAACCTCGTTCGTTTCGGTATGCTAGCCCTCTCGGTAGCCGCCTGCCGCCCGCTGCAATCGCTCCCAGGCTTCTCGGCCTTCAAACACTAATTCTTCACCAACAGTGTTCAACGCTCTGACCTCCGCCTCAAGAGCAGCGACATCGGCCAGCATCTGTTTCCTCGTTCGTCGAGTTTCCGGGTCCGCCTCCTTTTCGGGTCCATCAGATGCTTGAGTAACGGCTGGTGGCAGTGCTTGTGCCGAGGCACCGCCACCGAAGAGCGATCCGAATCCGAGTGTGGTGCTTCCGCGCTTGAGGCGTCGAAGAGACTCGAGCGTCTTGTTCATGGTAAAAAGAGCACTTGCATACCGCGAAACAATGTCATCCACCACATCTTGTGCCCACGCGACGCGAGTCTCCGGATCGAGTTGAGATAGGGCGTCCGTTGTGATCGTTCTTGATCCGCTTGTGGCAGTCGTTGCTGTAGTGCCAAAGTACTCTTGCAGCGGTGCGATCATCTGCGCAACAAACGCGTGGGAGGGAACAGATCCTCCCGCTGCTGAGCCTGACCCGCCAGCTCGATACTGTCGTGTGATAGAACCGGTTCGATTCAGGACCTCGAAGGAAGCCGCACAGCGCTGCTTGAGAAGGGTGACGATGTTTCGACCGAGCACTCCTACGAAGCCTCTTCTATAGCTCAAGGCGTTCCGAAGCGCATCTGCCAGGGAAAACTGGGTCAGCCATCGCCCGGACCGCATGCGTGCATTGCCTTCAGCGTACTCACCATTCATCTCTTTCAATACGCTGTCAACGGAGGATAGATTGCGGCCAGCGGCATCAATGGCCAGACCTGCTCGCACCGCAGATACAATGTCGACCTCGTATACGTTCCATAGGCTTCGATCAAGCCACTCCACATCTGAGGCAATCCAGGTCCACCGAAGTAGTCGCTGATTGTCGGCATCTTGCTGAGCACGGGACTCTCCTGGTGCAGGAGAATCGGTGCGACCTCTTGGGCCTGGCGAGTCTCGGCCAGTACCAGCTATCCGTGAACTCGAGCTTGGCGTGCGTCTGTGTCCATTTGATCCATCCATGTTGCCATTTTGTCCAGAACCTCCGGCATTGGTATCTGCTCCATTGTTCGTTGCCTCGTTCAAGACCTCTGTCTCCAGCCATGTCTTGAAACGGCTGACCACTTGCAGGCTCAATGTCCATTCCCGGGCGGTAAGTGGCCGGATATGCACGGACGATCGCCAAGGCGTAGCGAATGCTTCATACGTAGCCTGTACCGCTTGTAATTGTGCGACATTCTCTTGCCGCGAGTTCCCTCTGGGCCGCAGAGGACTCAAGCCACTGGAGAGTCCCGCTTCCAAGGCCGTGACAATATTCCGTAGACGAATGCGGAAGTACACTGATAGCTGCCAGCGCTTTTGGAAAGCGGTGAAGCCCGGGTGCTCGTGCAGATTTTTGAGGGCGATTGGCGAGGGGGCTAGTTGTGCGACAAGTTGCAGAAAGCGAGCTGTGATATTATAGTTCTGCCAGAAAGTGTCGTTAGCAAAACATAACCCCTGTCGAAAGGAGGGCATCAAGGGCCGCTCAAAGACATACCTGCTGGAAACTGTTCGGTCTGCCGACAAAGAAGATGACATTCCCGAGATCCTCTAAAAGTGACCGGCTAATTTCATCCCACGCCGCCCCAAAGCTGTCAATGTACCAGCTTGAACCTGCACAGATTGCAGCTTGAGAAGCCGCAAAGAATCCTTGCGCGTCCTCTGTGAGAAATCGCAAGATTTCGTTGTAGATCTTCCGTAATGCTTCTGAGCTCTTCAGATCCGACTCCTCCTCGGGTGACGATGGACTGTCCGGAGCAGGCAAAGGCAAGATCTGGGGAGTTGTTGATGCTGGCACGGGGAAGCCGTCACCTTGGTTGTCAATCCGAGCTTCACGAGCCGCAGCTCCCGGCTCTGCTGAATACTTGATTAGTTGGGTATGCGGGGATGAGCGGATACGCTGAGAACAGTAGAAGATCGTCAGATCAGCGGAGAGTCCTGATGAGACTTAGCAAGATGATGAACACTCACTTCGTGGATCCATCTAGACAGGACTCCTGTCCGCAAGGTATCATTTAGGTCGTCGCGTAATACCGCAGATGTCGGCGAGGTAGAATCCGGTGTGATGGAGGTCACAGACCGTAACAGGCTGTCCAGCGCGGTGTAGGCTCGGAGAGAAAGGCATAGCCAAGAGTATTGTTCTTCGCGTCGCCCCTTTACTGTTGATAGGCCATCAGTGACTTCCTCTTGAGCGACCTGCGTCCAACCCGAAAGGGATTCTTTCGAAGCACTTGTGACAGCTGTCAGATTTGCAAGGTCGTCCGCCGATAGCCTGTGTGGATCACGGAAGATCAAGCTAGAAGGACCCAGAAGTTGCGACAGTAAAATCCTTAGATCGCGAGTAAGGGTGGTGCCTATCCCGCTCAGCCGTCTTGTCCGCGCCGCAATGAACATGTGCAAGTCTTCGTCCAATGCTCGGTTGACAAGGTCGATCAATTTAAGGATCTCGTCGAAGGCCTTGGACAGCCTCTGAGGAAGTGGCAGAACTTCCGGCACGGGTTTCTTGGGAAGCACGGCTGAAGAGGTTGGGCCGGCGGAGGACTGCCACAGGGCAGCCGCGGCTTGGCTCATACTGACGGACTGGGCGGACGATCTTCTCCTGGTCATCAGACTTTTCCGGCGCATCTTGGGAGACCCTTGCGGACCGGATGATGGTGTCGTCGATATTGAAGGTATTGAAGTGATCGTCGCATCGAATCCTGATTCTTCGTCTTGCGGTAATGTGTCAAGAACGTCCTCAACTGCTTGCGAAAAGAGTGCAAGGAGGTCGGCTTCGACATCCCCCTCGTCTCCGTAGTCCTGTGCATCTGTGTCGGCACTAAAACCCGGCAAGCCATGAGCAAGCTGACCATTGCTCCCGGTCAAGCCGCGCATACTCTCCAACATCGCATCGGCCTCATCTTCCTCCTCATCCTGGTCCGCCTCGAGATCCTCCTGAAGAGCAGCATCAGCTCGAAGCCCGGCGCTCGACCTGCGCAGGCTGGAAGTTGACTCCGCAGAGACGGTGCGACTATTCGCTCTTCTCCGCTCGAAGGAAGAAGCAGGAATTCCAAGTAGAGATTCAAGGCGGAGGATGCACTGGTGCAGGGCGAGGAGCATAGCTAATTGCGACTGTAAAGAACCCCGCGAGACAGTATTGAGCTGGTCTGCCTTGCGCAACATCAGCCCGGACAGGATCCATACTCACCTGCACCTGCGTACACAGCCTGCGCTCCTCCATGACTGCATCGACCTCCGTCTTGACTTCGTGAAGCTTGTCCCTCGTCTGCTCAAACACTTTTTGCACATGATGCAGTCCAGCTGGCTGCGACCCTGAAACAGCGCGCGAGAGTGCTTCCGAAGGCCTTCTACTTGCATCCGTAGTGAGCGCAAGCTGGTGGAAATTGACCTGCCCGAGTTGGTCGACCTTCGCAGCATCTTCTTGCACGGCGGCTCCGACCTCACGAAATGCCCCGGCATGCGACTGGACGAGGGAGAAAAGATGCTGTTGGAGCTCGTCGTGATGCGCCTCAAGCTCGGCAACGATGGAGTTGAGCTTGGTTCCCGTCGCGCGGCTACAGAGGAACTCGTCCGGATCGAAGTCGCCTGTTGAGCTCGACTCTAGGAGCGGGTGGGGTTCTGACAGGGAGAGCGGGGCAAGGTCGAGGCTGGCAAAGTTGGCACCGACTCTGTCAATGCTGTCGTTGGTGCGGTGACCACCAGCTCTGCCACCACCGGCACTCCCGTCGCCGCTATCGCCTGGTCCATGCTGCTGCTGCTGCCGTTCCGCCTCGTCCATAGTTTCGCTGTTGACGCAGTGCTCGACGTCGTCTTCCAAGGTATGGAGACCGACCTTCCAAAAAGGTCAGTGCAGCCTTACATAAGCACAGACAGTCTCCCAAATTCAGATGCAAGAGGATAGATGTAGAATTACAGGCGGTGGTGACGATAGTACGACAGAGGTAGCAGCACTTTTCAGCCGAGCATGGCGTCGAGGAAGTCTTCCATCTCCTTCGCGTCCGTTTGAGCCGGCGCTGACTTCCGCTGCGTTGATGTCGAGGCGCCAGTCTTCGCGACTTCCGCCGCCACTTCGGGACCTGCTCGAGTCAGCGACGACGAAGTCCCTCCTACTTCATCGAAGAAGAAATCGTCTTTAACGTCCTGTGTTCCTTCCTCTGTCTGTCGTGAAGCCCATGAGCGAGCATGCTCCGGAAGTCGCTCTCGCTTTGGTTGTAAATGTGCTGGCTTGGGGCCACGATCTTTTGTCGAGTTGTCGGAGGCAGAAGGCTGTGAGGAAATGAGCCGACGGACAGTGGACGTCTTGACGCGCTCTCCAACAGCGTGACCTTGGAATCGTTCCTTCAAAGCTGTAAATGCAAGCTCGTCAGTCAACGGGTGTTCGATCAGCGATATCTGGCTAGACAGAGACTCACCTCTTAACGCATCAGCTTTTTCCTTATCCGCCTTCATCTCTTCCGCTTCCTCCTCCAGCTTCTTCCGATCTTCTGCACTCATGGAAGCCACATCAATCACGTTACTGCCCCCTGAGCCTGACAGGCCCTGCTGCCGCTGCTCAAGCTCTCTCGCCCGACCGGTCCGTGCGCGCTCTCTCGCTCGCTCTCGCTCGTATAGATATGCGAGAGAGTGGTCGATATCCGTTTCGAGTTCTTCCGCCGTCTCTACGTCCCCTGATGGATCCTGGGCCTGAGGAGCGCCGAGGGTGATTATCGCATTCTTGCTAGAATCGAGCTTCGCTACGCGCGCGAACAGATTTGTGAGGTCGACTTCAGGCTCCGGCTCTGCATCTGCGAACGAACAAAACTCAGTGTCAGTACGTCAAGACATCAGAAATACATGCGCCCCACCTCTTGTCTACTTACCTGGATCTGAATCAGCTTCGTTGTCCTTGTACCGCCATGCATTGCTCTCGAGCTTCCGTCTTGCATACTTGGCTGGTACTTGTTCTGCATCAGATTTCTCCGCTTTCCTCGATGGTCCCGCTTGAGCCGATGCTTGAAGGGTGGGGAACGCAGCATCAGCGGAGTCTTCTTCTTCTTCATCCTCGTCTTCGTCCTCGTCACTGTCTTCGCCATCGCCATCGCGACCGACGCTTCCCTCGTTGCCGATCCACCCACCACCTCTTCCCCGACCTCGACCTCGGGAGCCGCGTCCTGGCTGACCGCTGCCTCGTCCGCGACCACGACCTCCGCCTTCGCTCCCGCCACGCGTCGCATTATAGCGCGCCGAAGCACGAGCTTTGAATTTGTTCTGCAACACCATTGTCCTTCTTCCGCTCGTTGTCGTCCTCCACCTCCCCCGATCTCCAAATTTCTGGAAGTCCATCAAGACGCCTTCATCTGCACGACAACCACCTTCAAACGGGCCTTACATAGCGAAGCAGGCAACAAATACTTCAAGCCCATAGACCGACGTCGCGACCAGTTCGAAGTGCACCAGGTACTACCACCTCTCGTGTAGGCGCCCCCCGCTGGCTTCCCACGATGTTCCAACTGGCAGAGATTGATGTCAGTTTCCAGCTCGGGGCCTTTTGAAGACGTTCTTCTGAAATTTGCTGAACCCCAGTCTGCTTCTTCTTTCCCCCTCCTCCCCTCCCCTTCCCCCGTGGTCGATCGTGCGGCGGACTGTCCCGGCGTCTGCGATTTCTCCCTGTCCTCGCTCCGGGCGTTCTCTTTGATGTTGAGCAGGACACCATTCGGATCGAGCCATGTAACATGGGCAAGGATCGGGTAGAGGCGTTATCCGACGAGATCAACAGAAAATATGCAAACAGGGTGAGCAAATGACAACTACAGTCTCATGTCCAAAGGTCCTATTCGACGTTGGCTTACGCGTGGAACTTTCGCTTCTCCAGGTCCTACAAGGTGTTGGCCTGTGCATCTTCCTTTTCGACATTTCTAAAGCCAGCGATGGTATTGTGCGATGGGGAGACGGATGCCTTTATCATCACTGTGAGCTCATCACAAACACCAACTCTGCCTAATTCGGATTGATTCCGCTGACGGAGTCTTCTCTCCTCTATTCCGCACATCTTCTCTCATGTCCTCTTCGACAACAGGCACATTTCGAATGCTCTTATTCAGACCATTTCCAGGCGAGGTCCTCGAGGGTTTCATCAAGAGTTCAGACGAAGATGGCATCAGAGGTCAGTTATCCAATCGAGCATCTAAGCCATCAGAATTTGGACTGATGATAGTTCTCTCGTTTTCTCTGTAAAACAGTTAGCATGGACTTCTTTGATGATATCTATGTGCCCGGGCACTTGATGCCCGACATCTGTGGATTGTATGTTTCCCACCTCTGCTTTTGACTGCCAGAGAATGATCTAACGAAGTTTCATGCTCCTTCAGTGACCACCACGATCGCGCTTGGTTCTGGGTATATCAGCCTCCGCCAGACCCAGTCACAGGCGAACCATCCCCGGACCGCATCACAGATCCATACACGACCGACCGCGAAGATCGGCTCTACCTCGCTGCGGGCGACCGAATCCGATTCGCAGTGGAAGAAGACGAGTTTAACGACCCTGAACCCGGTCCGGGTGCCGTAGGTGGAGTTGGCATGGTAGAAGGAGCCAAGATTGGGGGAGGTGCTTTTGCGCCGCCGCCGACTACAGCTAGTTCCGCAGCGGGCCCGAGCGCTCCGGGTGTTGGGCCTGCTGCTGCTCATGGAGGGAATGTGGCTTCTGCTGCGAGTGCTGCACCAGGAGAGGCGGGGACCGGACCGAACTTGCATGGGCATAACGACGGCGCGGCACCAGTACCTGCTGCATACATGGAGAGATTAGCGCCATACATCCTGATTGTGAGTTTTGGCCCAAAAGCACCTTCCGTAACTCCGTTTCTCAAGTTCGAATCCTTGTCTCTTTCACAGTGCTCCATTGCTGGGCAAGGTCTGGGTAATCCTGCCTGGTGGGACGACGATCAGGGCCAAGCTGACCAGGATGCAGGCATGGAGGATGCTAACGGCCACTACGAAGAAGCCGAAAATGCTGAAACATGATAGAGAATGCAGACAAAAATTAACATTTCAACTTTGCGGTCCCAATCTCCTGCTTTACGCCTCTTTAGCCTCGTCCTTGATGATTGGCGCGTCCTTTCTAGAGGCCCATCCTGTCCAACTCTGTGGGTGATTCGGTTAAGAGTCAGTGAATACGTAGGCAGCCATTAGAGGAATGCGCGGTTGCGGGAGATCAGACTCACCTCATCGTAGATAGCCGACTCGATGCCTAGCTGTTGCAAAGCAAGCCAAATGACAGCCGCCGTCATTCCACTGCCACAGGTGGCTGTCACAGCGACCTGATCTGATCCACTGCTCTCCTGCCGCAACCGATCGACCGAACTGTTCCCACCTTCCTCCGCCGACGCACCCGCTCCGGCACCCCAACTGGACTGCCGCTCAGCCAACGCATTCGAGATCACGCGCCACAGATCCGTCTGCGATTTGAGGACAGTGTAGCCGTCTTTGGAATCGAGAAGGGTGGAGAAGGGCAAGCTGTAGGATGCTGGGATGTGGCCTGAGCTGAGACCAGGTCGTGGTTCGGGGGCTGTTCCAGCGAATCGAGGTTGGGGTCGAGCATCGAGGACGGCTTGAGCGCGTGATGTGCCGAGGGCGGCGTTGGCTCGCATCTCTGGATAGGAGCGAATGCGGTTGGGACGCAGAGTGGGTGTAGGGTAGTTTGTTCGCTGTGGGCGGGAAGATTTGAGTCAGCAAAGCTCGATCTCTTATGAAAGCAGGGAGGTCATCTTACGGACCTGAACTTGTGTCTTGGACTCTCCGTCTTCAACCTCGTATTTGGACGCAATCCATCCTGGTAGTCCACCGTCGAGAACGGAGACACGCTGATGTCCGAATGCCTGCGTGCACAAGGGATGCAGATGTCAGCCAGGCGCAGGCTTCGTCAAGCCTCAATGAAGAGTCAGAAGCTCACGAGGAAGGTGAAGGCTGTCCGAGGAGCGGAGAAGATGCCATGAGTGTCCTAAGGAGAAGCACGCAGAGTAAGCACTGGACATGTCCTTCAGAGGCGTCTTTGAGAAGGACTCACATAGACAACCACATGAGTCTCGGGCTCGATACCCGCCTCGCCCGCCGCTTGCGCAAACGTCTGACCGTCTGGCATCATGTGCGGCAAGGGAGTCCCGAGTCCTTCGATAACGCTCTTGTCTGCGACTTCGTCCACATCCCAGAAGCGCGTATTCGGAATCCGAGGTCCCTTGTTAAACTCGGCCCGTGCATTTCTGGGTGGGTTGAGGTTGGGCATGAACCAGGTCGCATCGAGGGTGACGATGCCATTCTTTGAATCCGTCTCGGAAAGGGCCTTGCTCAGCGCAGCGGGACTGAGGAGGAGCGGCGGGCGGGCGGCCACGCTTCTCCTCGATGATGAGGCCGATGACAATGAGGAAGCCATGAAGGAGCGTCTTGGGAGGGCCGATCCGAACGCGGACGTTGGGGAGGGAGCAAAGGAAGAGGATGAGCTACTCAGACACTTGTTAGCAGCGCTGCAGCGTCGGATAGTAGCGACTACAGGCGTGAACATGATTCCCTCGCGTTCCTTTCCAGCAGAGCGAGATGGTGGAGCGGAAGATGTATGCTGCCAGTAGTAGAGGTTCGCTTACCTCAACCTGAACCTCGTCATCATCATCCTCCTCATCGTCCCTGACCACCACAGCCATATACTCTCTCTCTAGAATCAGCAGTCATGTCTCGCCATCGCGCCGTGCGCAACCTCGACCTTGATGAAGAGCTCGCCGATGATTATGACTACGCAGAAGATCCGTATGGTGAGCCCCACGCCTTGATGGAATGCATACATGGACGACTGGCTGAACATCATGCTTGCTCATCTTCCCCAGAGGACATCACGGATCAAGAACGGACTGATCTGACAAATGCTCTGGCGTCCGTCATCGAGATCCTTGGTCCGTCGCAGGCAAGCGGCTTCACGGACAGAGAGATCAAGGACTTCCTCTGGGACAGCTACTTCGATGTGCAGTCCGCCGTAGCGCACTTCCTCGACGAACAAGGAAAGCGGCAGGCACGGGCGCTCAAAAAGCAAGGTGAGTTTCGATCATGACCATGAGCTTTCCGAGGGTTGGAAATGGGAACATGCTGGGAGGAGTAGATTTCTGAGGGGAGCGAGCCATTTCCATCTGGCATGTAAAGGTGAGCTTTCTCTCTTTTCCTGCGCCTCAAAGCGACTCGTAATGCATTTGCTGACCGAAATCGCTGACCAGGTTCATTCGCTCACTGGCTCTTGCTTTCTCTTCTCTTCTCGGCGGACCTTGGCCTTGTGTAGAGGAGGAAGCCACACAAGAGGAGGATCAGATCGCCAGCCTGCCGCCGCCGCCAACCTCAGAACCACCCAAGCCCATGACAGCTCTCCAGAGACTCGCTGCGGCCAGACAAGCCAAGCGGCAGACAGCAACGCCCGCCCCGGCCGTAGCGCCTGCCTCCCAAGCACCTGCACCGAAGTCAAAACTCGCGGCATTAGCTGCGGCTCGGTCCAGCGCAGGCAAAGCCTCCGTGTCAGCGTCAACATCTCCAACTCCAGCTCCTGCGCCAGCTTCCTCTACTCCAACCGCCTCCACTACAGACAAGAAACCTCTATCGAGACTTCAACAGAAGATCCAAGCAGCACAGGAGGCGAAGGCAAAAGATGCTGCGGCCAAAGCATCTGGGACCTCCGAGGGCACGCAAGCCGTGGCGATGGAGATCGTGGAAGAGCCGCCCTTGAGCTCCGAGCAGGCGGCAGCAACGTACGCCCGGACCCATCTGGCTTCTGGTCTCGCGATCGGCTCCCTCTTCCCCGTTCCCTCGGTCCAGCAGAGCTTGCCGCGATCCTTCGACCAGATGCAGATCGATGACGAGCCAGCTTCTGTTGCAGAGGAGCAATATGTCTCTGCAGCTAGTGTCGCCGTTACTTTTGGGCCGTCGCTTCTGGTCGCTGGATCGAAGCCTCATATTGGTAATGGCCCCTCCGCGTCGGACGAGTCACACAAAAGGCTTCCTCGACTTTTCCCTGGCATTGCCGTGCGACAGGATAGCGAAGCGGGCTCCAAAATGGCCAATCTGCGCGCTGCGTTCGACGGGCCGAGTCCCGACGATAAGGTCATGCAAGCTCGAGAGGGCACGCGGCTTGGCGCTGGGATTCGGCCAGGGCCTGGCAAGGCGGCGGCGACGGCTGGTGGTCGATAAGGGCAACGGCACAGAAAGGCGGGCTGCGTGGGAAAGGGACGGGAAAAGAGGAACTCACATTTGCAAGTATTGAAGACCGTGGAGTTGACTTTTTGTTACAAACTTTGACTATCCAGAGGCGGCGGAACGGAAACGAGCAACGGCGGCCTCCTCATCGCCTGCTCCTGCCTCGCGCGCCAGCTCAGCAAAAGCGACTCAAAACCGCGGAACCAATGCCAAACCTCAGTCGGCTAAAGCGGAGCCTGTGCAAATGAGCCAGCTTCAGTCTGACATTGAAGGTATGGGTCTTACTGGCTCGCGAAATGTGCAAGTTGGCCCGGAGGCGGGAGCTAGTGGGAGTGCGACTCCCCATGTTCCCGCTAAAGCTGCGCTGAGCAATGAGCGCATTATTGAGGAATGGGAGAAGCAACAGAAGACGGGCAAAGCTGCGCTCAGCCTGATTGTTGTAGGTGCGTGAAGCCAAGTGTCCGCTTGGAACGGTCGAGTCAGCTTTGTCTATAGTCGCTGACGACTGTTTTTCCCTTGAATGTTGGGCAGGCCACGTCGACGCTGGCAAATCCACCTTGATGGGTAAACTCCTCCACGAGCTCGGACGAATTACAGACCGCGAGCAATCAGCAAATGAGCGAGCGAGTGCTCGCA
Organism: Tilletia walkeri; assembly: GCA_009428295.1. Lineage (NCBI taxonomy): Eukaryota > Fungi > Basidiomycota > Exobasidiomycetes > Tilletiales > Tilletiaceae > Tilletia > Tilletia walkeri. The sequence goes on from RDSH01000119.1 coordinate 11,561, forward strand.
TTGGTAAAGGTAGCTTCGCATTCGCCTGGGCGCTGGACTCTTCCGAGGAAGAGCGTTCAAGGTGAGTGTCATGGGCAAACCAGAAGATGATACCTGTGAGAGTGATCTCACTGTCATATTCTGAGATATTTGCAGGGGTGTGACCATCGACATTGCACAGGAGTCCTTCAGTACGGCTCATCGTCAATTCACTTTGCTAGATGCCCCAGGCCATCGCGACTTCATACCGAACATGATCAGTGGCTCGGCTCAAGCTGACGCTGCCATCCTTGTGATCGACGCCTCACTTGGCGCGTTCGAGGCCGGCTTCGGTCCAAATGGTCAGACTCGAGAGCACGCCCTCCTGCTTCGTAGCTTAGGTATACAGCAGCTCATTGTGGTTGTTAACAAACTTGATGCGGTAAGCATGTCCTGTAGGTCCTGAGATTTGTTTCATAGGAGCTGAACTCTTGCCCCCGTGCCTTTGTGTTTCTAGGTGGAGTGGGATCAATCCCGCTTTGACGAGATTGTGGAGGCGCTCAAACCCTTCTTCAACAAGAGCGGCTTCGATGTCGCTAGCATCCAATTCATTCCATGCGGAGCCGCCATTGGCGAGAACTTGGCGGAACGAAGTAAGGATGGACCACTAAATGCTTGGTACTCTGGCCCAGTCCTGGTTGATGTTTTGGGTATGTCAAGACTTCGTCACACGCACCTTTATCTGAGGTCACCGAGTTGGCCCTCGCTGACCTGATCTTCTGATCCTAACAGACGCCCTTGAGCCACCATCAAGACAGCTGAGAGCTCCTCTTCGTATGCCGTTGACAAATGTGTTCAAGGGACAAACGGCCATTTCGTCAGGTATCGGCGCAGCTGGTAGGCTCATCAGCGGCGTTGTTCAAGTTGGTGATCGTCTGAGAGTTGTACCTGGCGATGAGACGGCTGTGATTCGTGGTGAGTCTGACGCATCTCGCTTTCATTTGAAAGCATCGTCATTGGTACATGTTAACGTAAATCTGACAATAATTGATGTCTGCTCAACAGCCATCGAAGCGGACGATGAGCAGGTTTCGTGGGCGGTGGCCGGCTCCAATGTCACACTTTACCTCACCTCTATTGACCAGGTGCACGTCAAGTGAGTATTTGACCTCCGCATAAACTGCGGAGCATAGTTGCGCTCGCCAGCTCTCCGAAACATTCTTATACTGATCATGTGGTTTCGTCTTCGCGTGTCCGTTAGCATCGGATCCGTTCTCTGCACTCCCGGTGCCGAAGTTCCCATCTGCAGTACCTTCCTCGCCCAAGTCCTCGTCTTCGAGCCTTCCTACCCACTCGTGGCGGGCTCTCAGGTCGAGCTCTTCCACCACAGCGCCAATGTAGCCGCAACGCTGACCGAGCTCATCTCCATCACGGACAAGTCTACGGGCCAGCCAACAAAGCGGAAACCACGTGTGCTAAGCAAAGGTGTAACTGCGCAAATTCGTATCACCGTGATGGCTGGTGGAGCTGCAGGACAGAGCCGAGGCATTCCCGTGGAGGACTTCAAGACGAACAAGGAGATGGCTCGCATTCTTCTCCGTCGGGAAGGAGAGACGGTGGCAGCCGGCATCATCACCGAATTGAGCAGTACATAATCCGTTGTGCACCCACTGCTCAATCTGGAATCGCATCTTCTCATCTGCTTACACGAGATTCTGAGCGTCTTATCGTGAAGGTCTCTTGCCCCATTCTCAGGCAAGCTTAAGGGGACAACAAAGTCTTAGCCGACATAAACAGAGGTTACAGCACACAAAGAGAGGAGCAAGAAAGAGTCTGGGAAACCGGGAAAACAGGAAAAGAGGATCGTAAGATCGAGGGAGAGATCTCTTCAGCTGACGGCAACCGCAAGCGACTGTGATGCTGCCGCAGCTGAACCACCGCCGCTCGTCGCTGCTTGTGAGGGCCCAGCTTCGTCCCGGTCTTGCGTGTCGCCACGCTGAGGATGAGAGCTAGCATTCCCAGCCTCACGCTCCGCCACGTCGTATTGCTCAAGGTCCAGAGTGAGCGATGACGACGAGTTCTGCTCTTGGTCCCGGTAAATGCCGACAAGAGCCTGGCTGCGCTCATAGAGAGATGCCTGGAGGATTGGAAGCAAAGTAGGATGAGATGAGTATTGGTCTTTCCGAGCAGTCATAATCTATCAGCAGAGCTTGCTCACCTTCAGAGAGATCACGATGAACTGGACCTTGTCGCTTGCATGTTCCCGAATGTAGTCGCTGACCTTTGCAACGTTTTGCGAATCGCTGTGGAGACGAAGAAACATGTCAAAACCTGCGCTTACAGAAGAAGCAGCCCAGTAGCGGAACTCACAGTGCGGCATCGACTTCGTCCAGGACAAAGAAGGGTGCAGGCTGGTACGAGTGAATGGCGAATAGCAAAGCCAGCGCAGCCATCGTCTTCTCTCCTCCCGACAACTGATCCATGTCGCGGAATCGCTTCATGGGCGGCATCGCATGGTATTTGACACCGCTCAGATACGGTTCCTCGTCGTCTTCGAGACTCAAGTACGCAACTCCACCCATCGGTGCCGCCTTGCCCGCCGTTAGCGCCTTGTACACCTTGTCGATCCGCTCGGAGATGTGCTTGTATGCCTTGTTGAAGAGCTCGCACCGTCTCTTCTTGACTTGGTTGAACTCCTCTCTGGCATCCCGTGTTTCTTTCCTTGAACGTTCAAACTCCTTTTCGGACTTTGCCAACTTCGCCTCTGTGTCACCAAGCCTATTTCATAGTAGGAGAATGGAGATTGTTCAGTCACTGGCTGCTCTGCTGCGATGCTTGGGCAAGGATAATGCGTACCGATCAACAGCCCTCATGTTGGGGGACAACTTCTCGATCTCGAGATCCACAGTGTTGATCTTATCTCTGAACGAGCGCTCTAACTCCGGCCCGCCATCCTGCACACGAAAGAGCAGTGGTTCAGCTCCGTCATTCAACTGGCTTCAACACTGTTGTCGCCATAACTCACCTCCTTCTCCGCGTCGCTCAATTCAGAGAAGTCAAGTTCAACACCATAGTCTTTGACTTCAACAGGCGCCTGCGTCGACTCATCGACGTCCATCTCGTCATCATCCTTGGACTCCTGTTGCACATACTCTGTCAGCTTAATCAATGGCTCAAGCTCAATTCACACAGCATCAGGAGAACTCACCTCCTCGAGCGGAACCTTGTTGAGTGATCCACTCTCCAGCGGAAGCTCAATCTCCTCCAGTCGACACCTCCGGTAGATCCCCAGGCGCTCTGCTCCCAGCCGCTCAATCTCAACATTGGCAGCCGCGATCTCCTTGAGTACCTGGTTAAGGTCCGCAGTAGCCTTTTTAGACTCCTTCTTCGCGGCGTCCAACGCGGTCGACTTCTCGGAGTGCTTGGCTTTGAGGTCCTCATACGTCTTGGTCACATCGGCCAGCTCCTTCTCGAGCGACTCGAGCTGTACGCTGAGCTTGGAGCGATCTTGCTCGTACTTCTTCAGCTTCTCTGCTTCTTTGTCCTTCGTTTTGCGGAGTGTGGCAAGTCGTTCCTGGATGCTACCAACTTGCTCTTCTTCGAATTTGGACCTGTGAGCGTGGCTGTGTCAGTATTGTAAAGTCTTCAGCTACAAAAAGTCAAGGTCCACTTACTGGTGACTGAGTCGAGCGAGCTGAGATTCGTACTCGATCTGCTCCTCACTACGTTCCTGCAACGCTTTGAGCTGCGTATCCTCGTACTCGCGGATGTTCTCCACACCAATTCGCTCGCAGAAAGCCGCAAACACTGCATCCTCAGCGGCATTCACCGTGACCGCTAGCTCGGTAATCTTTTCAGTCGTCTCTTGAAGGCTCCCTCGGCTTATCTTCAGCTTGGGTTCAATGGTCTTCTTTGACGAGTCGATGGCCTTGATCTCCTCCTGAATACCTGTCATGCGGCTCTTAAGTTGATCCTGCACAAATACGGTAAAAAGGTCAATATGCGCACGCTTGAGAAGAGGGTGTTTGAGGTACTCACGAGTTCTTCCTTCGCCTGACCTAGCTCTGCCTCCAGCTTGCCAATCGCAGCAACGAAGTCTTCCTCCGTCGGCAAAGCGCGCTTCCGCTTGCTTAACTCCTTCAACTCCGTCAAAGCTTCGTCTCGCTGCCGGTTCAGGCCAGCCACTTCGCGATCTTCCCATCGTCTCGCCGCATTGCCTTCAGTCTGACCACCAGTCATCAGACCGCTCTTGTGAATGACAGTGCCGTCGAGTGTTACGGCTGCAATTTGCGAAGTGATTGATCAGCAATCCTTTTCGCAGATGGTTGTAAATGGAAGAATGAACTCACCCTTGACCTGCTGCTCCCGTTCATAGCATATCTCCCGTGCCACCTGCAAGGAGTCACAGACAACGCTGTTCCCACACGCAAAGTGAATAGCGCGCTCAATAGCAGGCGCAAACTCAATAACGTCAACCGCCAATCGTGCTCCCTTCGCAATGCTCCGGAGTCGGTCATTAATCGGCTTGACTTGAAGTGTGTCGAGCGGCAACAACGTTGCTTGACCGACTCGCTGATCACGTAGGTACGCGATGCAGTCAATGGCAACCTTCTCGGTGTCAACAACGAGGGCGTCCGCATAGCTGCCGAGAACAGTCGTAATCGCAAGGTCATACTTCCTCTGCGTGGGCCGGCAGAGATCCAAGACGCGGCCTCGAACACCTGGGAAGATCTTTTGCAGGGCACTGTAGGCCTCCTTCATCTTGGCCTCCCGCTCGGTCTCCTTCTGGTCATGGTTGGCTTGTAAGAGCTTGTTGTAGCACACCTGCAAGTCCTCGTTGAGCTTTGTCTCTCGTTGGCTGGAAAAAAGCTCTGTCAGTTCGCCCTTTAAGGAGGAGGAGGAGCCATGTATGTATACTCACTTGATGCTCGACTTCTCAGTTCGAACGGCCGCAAGGCGATCTTGCTGCTTCTTTAGCTTGCCTGCGAGGTCACCGTTGAGTGCTTCCAGACGAGCCACATTGTCCTTTCCTGTCTTCGCCTCCTCTTCGATCCTATTCCGCTTCCGTTGCAGTTCATCGAGCTGATCTTCAAGCTTCTGTACCGTGTCGGACCTGATACGTAGTTCTCTTCGCAACGCTTCGATCTCTTGTCGTTCCTGTACGGCCTGTGTTGCAGCTTGCGCTTTCCTTAAGGTGTGCCGAAATGGTCAGTCCTCTAAGCAAAGCACCTTTGAATCCCAATGTCCGACTCACAGAGTGTTGTACTCAGCCAGGTCAGCCTCGCCCAACTTCAGTCCCGTGGATTCAAGAAGCTTCTTCTGCTTCTGCGCTGCGACATCTGCTCTTCGCTGAGTCTCCGACTGAAGCACCTTCAGCCGCCGAAGCTCTTCCGAGTGCTTGCCGAGATCCTTCTCAACCTGCTCGAGAAGCTTGGTCGCGTTCTCGGACTTGGCCTTCGAATACTTCATGAGCTCGTTGAGCGCGTCGAGCTCTGGACGCTGAAGGTGGGAGGTAAGAGGGTCAGCTGACCTTTAGATCAGACGCGTAATACTTGAAGTGAATAATAACTTACTGTCTTTTGCAGTTCCTTTTCCTTCCCTCGCACGGTCGTCTCCTGCTGAATCATATCCTTGCTGAGTCTGGCCACATTTTGTCGCAATTCTGTCGTCTTCCGCTCAGCCTTCTCCTCTGTCTTCCGCATCGGCCCAAGTTGAGCGTTCATGGAATCGACAGATTCCACGTTATCGCCGATCGCGTCTTCAATGTGGAACAGTCGCCATATCAGCCGATGCCGAATCAGCTCGTCCTAAATGGAGTGGATATCAAGACAAAAGTGAGCATGAAGTTGTCAAGAGTATCCGCAGGAATCACACTTACCTTCTCGATGAGTAAACGCTCAAAGCGCTCCGCCTCACTCTTCTGCTCCTTGACCTGCTTGAGCTCCGAGTTGATCCCCCTCCGCTTACTAAAGACAGCCGTGCTTGCCTCAATAGCACGATCCTGCCTCTCCCGAGCCTGTTCATACTCCTCCTTGAGCTCGAGACTGCCGCTGATTTGGTCGATGAGTCTGCTGAGGTCGCGAGGTTGCTGGGACGCGACCGCTTCGACGTCACCTTGGAAGACGAGGAAGTTCTTGGCCTTGACGAGAATGTTGAAGGAGCTCAATTTGGAGTCGTAGGTGGCGTGAGGCACAACTCGGCCGTTGTAACGATACTCGCTGCCACCCGTCAGAGTGATGCTACAGACACAGAAGGGCGAAAAGAAGGTCTTTAGTAAGGTAAAGAAGCTAGCAGCAACCGATGAGCTGAGTATGCTCACCTTCTCTGGAAGCGATGATCAATTCCACGTCCGTCCCGATATACGGCTACCACACTAGCCTTCGTCGCCGTACCCTCACCATCGCCATCATCATCGCTGAGATCCATGTCCTCCGGTTGATCTTGTCCTTCAGCAGGCTCGCTAGCGAGTCGTCGGCCGCGGTAGATGAGGTCGCGCAGCTGATTTGAGCGCAGGTGACTACTTTTCACTCCGAGAACGAAAGAGATCGCGTCCATAAGATTGGATTTGCCGCTGCCATTGGGTCCAACTGCGAGTAGCACAAGGGAAGCAATTTTGTTCAGCAACAGAGCATCTATCGACGCGAGCGCCTACTTTGCTCTCTGCAGCTCATGTCTTGTCGCGCGTAGAAGACGTTCTCTGGGTACTCACTGACTGCGGTGAAGGAGTGGAAGGGGCCGATGGACTGTCGTCCTCGATAACTCTTGAAGTTCTCCACCTCGAGACGTAGCAGCGGCATGATGGGCGACTGCTCCTTATTCCTGGAGACCGATGTCGAGGTTCCTGTGTTGCCTGACTGTGAAGTTGAAGAGAGGCTTTGTTCGGCTACCTGCTGTGCGCCTTGACGCCTTCTTTGTCAGGTTGAAAGTGAAGTGATGGTCTTCGTGTTGCTCTCAACCCGGACGCGACTTTTCCAACACGGAACGCGCTCTCGTGTCGCGTCGCCCGATCTCGCAACACCGGCGCGTCTCATTTTTAAGGTGCGTGATCTTGCGGATGATCATGCGAATCTATCTCTCTCTCTCTCACACACACACAACACGCACTGAATGGGGGGGGGGGGGGGGGG
>RDSH01000119.1:18662-64921 GCA_009428295.1 Tilletia walkeri
GGGGGAAGGGCAGATAGAACATCGTGGTCTGCTTGGACGGCACGACGGTTGGCATGAGATTGGATAGAAGGTTGCGGTGGTACATGTGAGGAACGAGACTGTGCTGCGAAAAGAAAGGCGTGGATGGGATGTATAGGAATGGGGCCTTCCCCAGGCCCTGCCTTAAGTAGTCCCGGCGAACTGGGGGTGCTCCAGACGGGTAACATGGATTGAACTTGAAGCTCTTTCTCGCGCTCATGCCACAAGCTGCGGAGGAGTAGAGAGGGAACGCAATCGTCAGTCGGCATTAGGTCTTAGCAGATCAGGGCCTAGAGGGACAATAGTGAACTCACCTTGACAACACCACCAGCCTCCTTGATCTTCTTCTCCGCCAACTCGCTAACCCAGCGTGCCTTCACAATGACAGGCAGTTGAGGCAATCGGCCCTTGCCGAGAACCTTGCCGTAGCCGGCAGCCAGAGTGTCGATGACGGGGACCTCTGATGAGTTTGCGGAGGCAGCCTTTCGGGTCTCAGCAGGTACAAGGGTCCACAACTTGTCGAGGTTGATGACGGGGCGGTGGGTGGAGTTGCGAGTCAAGTGGTAGTGACGCATACCGACCTTACCGAAGTAACCTATAAGAATGCCGCAGAAGTAGATAGATGCGGTCAGCAGTAGCCCCGAATGTTGGACGAGAACGGAAGTCGAGGTGGGACTGGACACTGCAGGGCCAGAGCGGACCATAGCCGGGGGCGAAGACAGAGCATTCGACGACCTGATTGCTGATTCCTCCTCCCGCCGCATTCCTGCCATGGCACTGGCGACCTCTCGTTCGCCCCCTTGGCCGAACCATTCCATGACCTGTCCGCCTTCCCAATTTCATCTTGATGTCTCCCATCCTATCTCCCTTTCCCCGTCGGACCACCATAGTCACCCAGCTAGATCCCATGCCTCCTCTGTGTCTCCATAGTCTCCTTCCCAGCGCCGCAATGTCCTCGTCACCTCTTCGACTTCCGCACAAGGATGGCACTCACCAGGATGGTACTTGTCGAAGTTGGTTCGGTGGTGGTGCTGACCACCAGCGAGACCACGACCACCGGGATGCTTGCGGTGCTTTCCGACACGACCGTGACCGGCGCTGACCTGTTAACAGCAAAAGAACCAGAGTTGAGAACCGAGGAGAGGCGTGTCAGTGATCAGAGACAGTCCAGCGGGCATGCGAACGAAGGGGGAGGGAAGGGGGTACGTACGTGGCCGCGGTGCTTCCGTGTGTTGCTGAATCGAGTCGGCATCTTGATGTGTGCTTGAAGAGGTGGACTTGAGGTGAGCTCGTGGTAGTCAAGCTGTGAGCCGCTCGAAGAAAATGGCAAGGGGAGCAGCTTCGACGGGGCAGCCGCTCAACGGGAGAGGGATCTCTCGGCCGGTAGAATTTGCACACTCATCCAGCGCTCGGAGCGTTTCATCAAATGGTAGTGTGAGAAAAAAGTTGAGCTCCATCAGAGGGTCTCAAGATGCTGGTGAGACTTCATCCACGTGGCTGAGACTCGCCAGCATATAAACCTCGTTCTTCTCCCCAAATGCAGACGGAGCTCCCTCACCGCTTACAGCGTTCTTTCCTTGGGACTTCAAACCCACGGTAGGACGATGCGACTGCCCTCGTCATTTCGATGACGAACTGTTCGCCGCGGTGAAGAGCGAGTCATGTACGGGGATCGTTGGGCAGCACAAGGCCGTCACGCAGAGTCAGAAACTGCGAGGGCCGCGGGCATATCAACTTTCTGCACACCTTCTTACCCATCCATCCTTCCCTTTCCGTCTCCTACGGAACTAGGATCTGTTCTTGATGTAGCATTGATGCTGAATTCACACCGCTGTTCATGCTCTTCATCTTCTCGTGTGCGATGCTGTTGAACCGACTGAATGGGAAGAATGGGTTGCAGGGGAAGATTGTACATGCGTGAATGAGGATGCTGAGATGCTCTACTAGGTTAGGTGCGCGAAGGCAGACGTGACACGGGAGGACAGGCACGATCGCGTCGAGAACGTGCGTTCATGTCTTGGGAGGTCAGGGCTTGTCCAGCTTGAAGACGGAAGCCAGGTTCATATCTGCAGTAGCAAGAAAGGACGTTCCGATGTCAGAGATCTTACCCTCGTACGCTGAAGCTGAAAGGTCAAGCACAACTCACCAAAGCGTCCATCCGACTGAGCACATGCAGCACACCCGCAATGACCTCGTACTGATGCTCATTGCCCTGCGCCACATACTCCGCCCGAATAGCCCTCGCAAGCTCTTCAACCCCAGCACCCATGTTCACCTCCGGTCTCCTGACACCATCACCCGAACCAGAGGGTAGCACGGACCCTTCCCCAATCCCCGGGCCCACTTGGATACCCTTCCCAGCCCGACCTGGTCCCGAGGACGATAATGATGATGCTCCGTTGGAAGAAGGTCCACCAGCACCTGGCGGACCCGAGCCTCCAATCCCTCCCCCGCTCGTATGTGGCGCCATGGGCCATTGCGCAAAGTCCGCAAGTAGATCGTCCGCTTTTTGAAAAGCAAGTTCCCGGGCGTCGTACGAGAGGTGATTCAGCGCATTCTCCAGTACGTTGGCGGAGAAGGCACAACAGAGAAGACAGAGTGCTCGTGTCGTTCGGAGGGCTATCCTCTTGCCTGAATTTGGCGCGCTGGAGCTTCCGCTACCCGCTGTGTTTGTTGTTGATGACGAGCCGTTCCCCATTCCAGCATGATGGGACATCCCTTCCCCGCCGCCGCCGCCGTAGTTGAGATCTTCGTCCCGATGCCGCGAGCTCCCGCCCGCTCGTGTCCGCCCCGCCAACACATTCTCCTCCTCACGATAGAAGCTATCCGGGTGTACGCTAGGTGATGTCGAAGTGAGGAGCATGAGCATCCTCCTCAGTACCCCGTCCTTGGCCGCGGTGTCTTCAATCGGATGAGTCGCCATGTCGAACAACAAGAAGTTGCGCTTCTCCGTCCGCAGAACCCCTTTGTCCACCAACCCTTTGGCCAGCCGTTCCCGGACTTGCTTGAGCTGATATCCAATCTTCATCACGTTCCAAGTCTCCCCGCTGAGAAGGTCGACCCACTGCGCCGTACTCATCAGCTCGCTCGTCCGCATCATCTTGAGTGTCTCGTCCAGAAGGACCTCCCCCGTCCCCTTCGGATTCACAACCTCCACCAACCGATCTTGCACATCAAACCTCCTCCGCGTCGGTTCCCTCACCACAGCGATCCGTTTCCGCAGCGCAAGCTCGATCATGATGCACGCGCGCAGCGCAAAGCTGATACTGTCGTTCCAGAAGCTCAGGTAACCCTGCCGATCTTTGAGTCCGAGGAGGAGGATCTCCTCCATGAGCGTGAGGCGCGGGTGAGCCATGACTTCGCTCTCATCTTGCAGGTCGCGAGGATCAGACGCGATCGGCGCAGAGCCGATACTGGAGCGACGGCTGTGGGTGTTCGTAGCGGACTGCTGGTGACCAAACCCATTTCCTCCTGTTAAATTTGGCGAGGCAGTGCGAGGGGTCCCGAGCTCCTCATCATGATCTGTGCTGTATGCGCCGCCATACGTGGCCGAGCCCGCCCCTGCTCCGACAGGACGACGGCGCGAGAGACCGCTCACGTTGTTGGAGTTGCTACCGCTTGCCATGCTCAGGCGATGTGACTAGAAGTGCGAGGATCCGTTCGCGAACGTGGTGGTGGACCTGAATGCTAGCTATGACCGCGCAGTGGTCCACACACCATCGGGATGTGCATGAGATGATGACGATGGCAGCAAGAGCGAACCTGGCAAGTGACAAAAAGATGCGAACAAACAGCAAGCGACGACTTGAATTGCAGCGAACGAAGTTCAGGAATCGATTGCGTGGACGGGACAAGGCCAGGGGAAAGCGGAAAACAGCAGATGTCTGCGAATAAAGCATCGACCTCCTTGATAACGTTCATGTCCCACTTTCATTCGGATATCCGCGTTCAAGCTGCCGCGGCAGGGGCTGCCTCCTCAGCCGCACCCTCTCCTGCAGTCTTCTTCTTCTTCTTGTTGGCCTTCGCCGAGGTCCTCACAGGGGTATCAAGCAACTTCTTGACCTCCTCACCCTTAACGACCTTCTCCGACTTGACAGTCTTGCCCTCCTGGTACCAGCTTCCCTCGGGGTTGAGTCGAATTGCGCCCTTGGAGTTGACAACGACGCTGAAGGAGACCTGGGTGGTGATCGTTTTGGACGCAGCAGCCGCGCTGTCTGCTGTTCTTGAGGCAGTCGAGGTACCGTCGTTGGCAACAACCAAGGTGTCGAATGCTTGCAGGAGACCGTGGTCGACGGCTTCCTTGATACCCATACGTGCACCCTTCTGGTCTTCGAGCGCGCCGAGGTGGAAGGGGAAGGCACCGAACTTCTTTGAGACCTCGCTGAAGACACGTCTGGAGGTGGCCATCTTGAGCAGGTACGAGGCCGCGGGAATGCGCTTGTAGATTGTCGTACGGGCAGTGTCGGGCTTGGACTACAAAGACAGAAAGAATTGGTCAGTCATCCTGGGCAAGAGAGGCCAAAGTTGTGGAAAAAGGACTAACCTTGCCGTCTGGCCCAGTGGTGATGTGCAGATCAATGCCATACACCTCGTTCTCCTCCAGCTTGAAGTTCTCCGGTCGGTTGTTTGGCTCCGGGTTGAAGACAATCTTCTTCTTGCCGTCGATAACGTCCTTCTCCATCTGGCACGAGTTCATACCCTCCACCATGAACAGTCCGAACTCATCCCGGACTGCCCGGTCGACAAACTTGGCAATGTCAATGCTCATTGCTCCTGGCTTGATCAATCGGATTGCAAGCTCGGCAGCGACGTGTGCAGCCTTGAGAGCGTCAGCTACGGGACCCTCGACGGCCTCGGGTGACTTGTCCAGAGCGGCGTCGGGACCAGGCTTAGAAGGTACGACGACAGTCTCGGCTGCGACGACGGGGAAGCCATCGATGTGAGCGCCGAGTTGGATCTTGACAACGTCGCCAGAAACAAGGGCGCGCTGAGCAAGAGGGTCATTAGCGAGGGGAGCCGAGTTGCAAATGATACCGTTGATGGCGACGGAGGTTGGGTATGCAGAGCCCTTCTGGATACCCTTGGGCTTGTTGTAGACGGCAGCAGTCAAACTGGCGACAGTTGCGTCACCCTCGTTGCAGAGCTCCTGTACGGTGACCTCGGGCTTGGTGAGAACGAGGTTGATGACCTTCTTGATTGCGTTGGCTGCGATTTCACCAGCGTTCTTGTACTGTTGGGCAAAAGGAGAGAGCAGATCAACACGGTCAGACAGTTGGCCCGTGCTACTTCCATCGCATAATCGGTGACAGAGTGCGTACCTTGGTCAGAGTGGCATCGTCGAGACCGCCCTGAGCGGGAGTCTCGGCGGCGGCGGCAGGGGCAGCGGCGGGGGCAGTGGTTGGCTCTTCAGCAGACATGTTGTTCTTCAGTGTTGGAGATGGCGATGTGGTGGTGAAGCATTCATCGTCTTACTGTGAGTTCAGTCAGTCCAAGCTTCTTCTAAACCCTGGTTTTTTACGTTGTGGAAGATCAAAAAAGAAAAGTCTGATGGAGTCGCTAGCTATGGATTGCGCACATGGATTGGGACGATGGATACAGTGTTACAATGAACGAGCAGAGTCGAAGCTGGAGAAGCCGTGGAGCGGGATACTGACTGGTGAAGATTCCTGGAGCGCGGCTTCAGATAACACGGAACATGTTACGCTTTGTCTGACTGCCCATACCGCCGTACAGTCGATCCCCTTCGACGCTTCCATAGCTGGCCGAGCCTCCTTCGCGGTCGGAGAATAAAGCCATCAAACGAGCATCACGCTCGGCCATTGTCTCTTTCCTCGCTGTCGTCTCCTCCAATGCTGGTGTGGGGTCCGAGTCCTGCTCTCTCGTGTCAAGAGACGAAGCGACAGCGCTAATACCCTCTTCAGAAGGAGTCTTGCCACCGTCATTGATGGGTGGAGACTTGATTTCGACGCCGTCACCGCGGGCCTCGTCCGACGCTGATGTGTTCGAGGAGAGCTCTCTTGAAGTGACGCGGGTGGGATGCAGGCCGAAAGCGGACCTCGCCACTGCAACGTCGTTGTCAGAAATCTGGAAATAGATAACCCGCCCCATCCAGTCAGCACATACATAAGCTTGGAGAAAATCCTGATTTCTAAGCTCACATGACCAATCAATGGAGATGCCTTCGCCGACCCTGACGTCCTCACCGCAGCGTGCGTCGAATGCCTCAGGCATCTCCTGGCCAAGTAAATTGCGAATACCATGGCCACTGGCTTCGAAAAGTAGCCTCAAGGATTTGAGTATGACCTTCTACCCGGAGTGAGGCGCGGGATGATGGACGGGATCCTGCCCGAGTCTGTACATCGTCTTGCCGCGACCGCCAGGAGATCGTATGCAAGAATGACTGATGAAGCCTGTCCTTGAGCTCAGGGAGGCGATCCGCGAGCTTGCGAAGGTGTCGATCGGTTCAGACCCTGGGAGACTCAGCCAGACCAAGCGTAACTCTGGCGTCTGAGCACCTGACATCACGTGGATGTTTGATGATCACTCCACCTCGGCAATGATCATTTTACTACCCACCACCTGAAAGATTTTCTCACAGTCGGCCGCTGCCATCGCTCCCAATCTTCCTCCCCCGCCTTGAATCTCGACTGTCACCTTGTCCTCAACACCTTCCCTCCTCAAGAACACATCCGACACCACACACAAGGTCAGTATCCTCACCAATTACTCGCTGCCTGCTGCTGCTCCATGCGCTGACTTGTTCTTGTGCTCCTTGTTCCATCCATCAGGTTCGTCAAGATGCCTAACGTTCGCGACGTCGCCCCCGACACTTTCATCAACGCATACGCCCAGCACCTCAAGCGATCTGGTGAGTACAATCCCTCAACACATCCTCGCTGAAATCGTTTTCCGCCTCTCTTCTCGCCTCTCCACATGGATCTCTCGTCGTGCGACCGCAGACGCCTCGAGTCGAACTCGGGTACCGGCTGGTCCGTGGTGGAGGCCTGCCATGGACATCGGGTGGAAGCTGCGAAGGCCGAAGTGGGGGATGGATGGCAGGTCTCGCAGAAGGAGGTCAGGCCTAGCTGGAGGGGACAGGCGCACCACTACAACGCACATACACATGCACTCCCATTCGCGCGAATGAGAAGCGAGGTACGCATCCACCGGTGACTCCAGCACCAGGTCGCACAGCACTTCCACAGTTTTGCGGTCCAGCCCTCAGCGCACCTGCAGGCCGAACCCCCCCCCGCCCCACCAGTCATCCACGCTCTCGCACCCCGCTGCGTTGCGCGCTGACAAGGCCCGAACCCCCCAACTTCCTTTCCGCTCCCCCCCCCCCTTTAAACGATTTCAGCGAGCCCTGCGCCTTCGGGAGCATGATGGCTGATCGTTTCTCTCCCTCCCATTTTTTCAAACAGGCAAGATCGAGGTGCCCACATGGGTCGACATTGTCAAGACCGGTGCCTACAAGGAGCAGGCACCTTATGACCCTGACTGGTACTTTGTGCGAGCAGGTGAGTTGCATCCTGTCGCTTTACGCTGCACAGGTCACCTCCGAACTCACATCCGTCTTCCCCCCCCATAAAATTGTGATTACAGCTGCCCTTGCCCGGCACATCTACCTCCGCAAGGCCGTCGGTATCGGCGCCTTGACCAAGCTCCACGGTGGTCCCATGAACCGCGGTCACCGCCCCCAGAAGCACTCTCCTGCCTCCGGCGCCGTACAACGCAAGGTTGTCCAGGGTCTCGAGGGCATCGGAGTCCTCGAGAAGGACCCCAAGGGCGGTCGCCGTATCTCCCAGGACGGCATGCGTGACTTGGACCGTATCGCAATGGCCTGCCTCGAGTCACAGCGGGAGGAGGACGAGGATGAGGACGAGGAGGACGATGACGATGATGACGATGACGACGACGATGACGACGAGTAAATGTTCTCACCTCCGTCTACCGTTACCGCCTATCCCCCATCCACACCCACTTGCAATTTGTTGACATGTCCAACCACCTTCGCCATCGCTGCCATCCCACTCCCCTCATGCATATGTAGTCTGTTCTCTCCTCTCTTCACTGCAAACGGCATTACAGATTGAGCACACGCAGCCGTGCTCATGCTCTCTAATTTCTGCATCGTCTGATTTGGTCTGATTACTCCTGTTCGAGCTGCAAATTAGCCCGCAGAACATCCTGAAGTTTGGCGGTTTGGACCTTTTGCACTCGATGTGCCCTGCGAAGAGCGCCAGATGCATGTCAGAGCTGAAGGCGGAGGGGAAAGATTCATGCAAGACGTACCATTTCGTGTTCAACAGGATCTCCTCGGCTTCCTCAGGGATCTCACCCTCGACGATGTCTTGCAGAACGATATAGAGTTCTTCAGCGGCTGCAGTCCGAACCTGTGTGAAGAGCGGAAGTAGTAGAATATGCTCTTTCAAGTATCAGCTCAGCGTCCTTGCGTTCGCTCTTTGCTTGGAAAAAGGACTCACCGCCGTGAAAGAGTGCAACAAGAAGAGGGGCAGTGCATCGAGCGACCTGCTTCGAGCCGTGGGTACGCGAAGGAGATTGACAGATCTGCAAACTCGAAACAGGTGCATCAGTATTCAACTGCCTTTCCAAGAAGAGCACCGATTAACTCACAATGCCGCCGAAGCTTGAACACGAGACATGCTCTTCATCTTGTCCACACTCTGCGTGCAGAGTCTACCAAGCTTCTTGGTCCTATGGTAGATGCAAAGAGCAGAACACATCAGTCAGCTCTTTCCTTAGCTCGTCGCTACCCTGTAGGCCAACTCACAGCTCATCGCCCTCGGCACTATCAAGATCGTCAACCGCTCCGCCTTCGACAAGCAGAGTCATCGTGGAGATGACGGGTACGAAAGTCGAGTTCGACCCAAAGTTCGCCACTGCCAGACCGTGCAGCTCGCGTAAGAGCACATCGAATCGACCTGGCTGAGCATTCGCCCAATCTAGCAAACTGGTCCCGACGATCCGTTGCTGAATACACACAGGCGAAAGCAAGGTCAGTGGAGGGACGAGGATGGGGTACCTGAAGTCGGTTCAGCTCACCGCCATGTCAGATTTGCTAGCTACACTCGTCGCAATGCCTCGAAGGAGGGGCACTCGGTACGCGGGTACCTCCAGGAGGTTGGTGATGCGCGGGAAAGTCCAGCCAGCATCGTGGAATTTCACTTCATCGCCTCTACAAAAGATACGAAAGGGAGTCAGGGAAGATCTGCTGTAACCCTGACAGATGACGAGATCACTCACTCTGGCAGTGCCACGGCTAATAAATCCGCCCCTTCCATCCTCGGTAACGGCGGCGAGCAAGCCCGAATGGCAACAAGCTGGGCACCGGCATGTTCTCGAACTGCATCGATCCGCTCCACGCATTGCTTAAGTACTCCCGCAAGGATCTTGTCGAACTGCTCTTTCGTGATGCGAGTGGAAAGTTCAGGTTCCTGAATGTGTTTGACATGCTCTTCGGTGAGGTGTCGAAGAGCAGTCAGGGAGGCGATCCGGACCCATGAGCCGACGTCTCCTCGTTGGTCGATGGTGTAGTCTTCTAGGCAAGCCAGGAGGGTGGCCAGTATTTTTTCGCTCGTTTCCTGAGACAGAGCTGTGGATTCGTTGTGCTTAGCTCACTAGCATTGTTCCAGCCTCCGAACTGCGGAACAAGGCAGTGCACTCACTGGTTGGAAGATGTCGTCCGAGCCCTCGGATAGCCTGGTCGATCGATCGAACTGCATTTCTTCGAACTTCAATGACACTCGAATGTGACCGATCCTGAAGATGCAGAATGGACGTGCTTGAAAAGTTGAGCAAGACAGGTGGCAGGTATTTCTTTTCCAACTATTCAGCGGGCTCACCTTCGAATCGAGGAGTGTGAGCAGGAAATGCATCGTTTCTTCAAACAGCGCAGGCCGATTAGTAAATTCCGTATAGCCAAGCAAAAGCGCGTTACTCTGCTGGCGCGTCGGATGTAAACTCTTCCAGCCCTGCAAAGTTGTGAAGACACAAGGGAAAGACAGGGATGTCAAGGCCGTCGAAGCTCGAAAATTTCTGACCACATTCTGGTTTGGCTACTCATCTTTGTACTCTAGGCGTAGGATCCTGCACCCGACTCAGGGCCCCATGAGCCGTCGCAAGAGCTTCATGCAAATATTCCTCCTGTCGCGCGAGAGCCTGATCTAGCACTTCATCCCACTTATTCAGTGTGTCCGCAGGCACAGCAATGAGCTCCGCCGCTGGGCCGCGATGAACTTTGCCCGCGTCAAGAGATGCCGTTGAGGTCGTACGAATGAGTTCACAAGCTGCATAAAGGGGCCACGCTGCACCTGTCGAACGTAGGACCGAAAGTGGGGCACGATGGAGAGCGTCGAGGCACTGAAGACGAACAGAAAGATTCAGTCTAGTATTCGCATCACAAGACCTCTCTCACTCCATAGTTCCACGTACAATGCGGAGAACATTCGTAGCAACCACGCTTTCTACGTGCTTACCACAGAGCTCAGCCAACTGCGAAAGCGCAAGCAAACTACCATGGACAGTGAAAGCATCGTGTCTCTTCACCGATCCCAACTGCGAATGGGGATCAGATTGGGGAATCTCGTAAGCTTCGGTCTCCACAGGTTGCCGGTATTTTGAAGAGTTTCTCTCACAAGTGTGGACGTAACCTGCTCTGCCTGTGCTTCGAAGTTGATATCTACCAAAGCGCGGATCGACTCTGCTGCCAAAGTGCGCATGCTCCGGTCCCAATGCGAGATCGTGACCGTTAGAAGGTGATTGAGTAGTGGAGGCCGATATTCGTCGTGCCTATAGAAAAGGATTGTCAAAATCGAGAAGGAGTTACTTTGGAGGCGTGGTCTGATAGCAGTTCACCTCAAGAAAGACGAAGGGACTCACCTCGCTACATCCGGTGCGCACAGAACGAAGGCATTCCGTCTCACACCCACAGCGTAAAAGTCCGTCTTGCGGAGCACATCAATCCCATGCGGGATATTCCCCTGTTCGCGAAGAAAGGGAGCCAGCCAGCACCGACAAGTCATGAGCAAAAAGCAATTGGGCAGGAGCGAAAATGGCAGCAGAGCAACTCACCATCCTTCCGACACACTCCTGGAAAGCAGCACTCGCCGCCCTCCGGATCGATACCTCCCGATCAAGCGTAGCGACCACAAGCAACTGCGTCGCCATGGACTGGGCGTGGGATCGAAGAGCCTCCGCATTGGTATGGGCCCGCGCCAGCGCCCAGAGGACGTAGCATGCCGCATCTCGAACGGCGGAGCCGACTGAATTTGCTCCTCGGCGGACATCAAAGGTGAGTGCCTGGGCACAATAGAAACAAGAAAGGGGTGAGTGATGGTTCCTCAGATAACATCAAGAAGGTTGAAGGTTGAAAAAAAAAAAAAAAAAAACATACTCTCAAGATCCACACCATAGTCTCATCGAGCTCCTCAGCACTCAAAAGGCCCCTCCTTGCCAATTCAGCAATAGCCATACAAGCGCCTTGCCATGTATGTTCCGAAGCATTGCTCAAGTCAGGCTCTTCGCCCGAGTCGGCGTGCTCGATGACGTTGATGGCGAATAAAGAACGGATGGCGTCGGTCAATTGGGAGACGAAGGACGGTGGGAGACGCTCGCAGAGTCGGGCGATGCCTTTTGCGGCGGAATAGCGTACTGCTGTGTCCTATGCCACCGCAAAATAAAGCAAGTCAACAAGATGTATCACGTTTGAGATCAGTATGAACGCGAAGGCGGTTCGGAAGAATGGGTCCAAGGACTGACCTTGCTTTCGAGACATGTGAGCAGCTTGGACACGAACTGATCCACCTGCTCAGGGATGTCTTCATCCTCGTCCTCATCTAAGCAAGCCTCTTGTATTGCTGACGCTTGGTCCGTGTCTTCCCTCGGGCCAGCAATGCTCGTCTTCAGATTCGCGTCGAGGGACTTAGCTGGAACCAAGAGGGCATCGGAAAAGCGAAGTCAGATCCGTAAAATACGACACAAGGATGCCCTAGGCTTGATAAGCTCATACTCACCAACTTTCGTCCGCCTCGTCCTCCGCGGCTTCAACAACTTCAACCCTAACCGGCAAGCCATTTTAGCCTCGTACCGCAACACCAGCACGTTCTGTAGTACGACCGGATTCGAATCTGGACCTCCAGCAGACGCGGAAGTCGAGTCGGAGGAGTTGAAGAGGTCTTGAAGGGCTGGTAGGTGTCTCTCTATGGATTCTGGATCTGAGATTTTGATGATTTCGCAGAGGGCTTGCATGATGCCCGTTTGCTGTGACAAGTGAGAGTGTGTGAGTAGGCAGATGCATCGAACATTACTCGGGCGAAGAAATTATTCTCACCAGGAACGGAGAGGCTTCCTCTGACCTAGCAGACTGTTTCGACCATTGTAAGAATCGAGCAAGCGCTTCATTCTTCAGATCTCGTCTGTAAGGAAAAGGATGTCACTTTCTTCACTTCTTGAGCTTTCCACATTTTTACGCAGATAGAGCAGCTCACCGTTGAAATAGCTTGCCGACCATCATAGCAGCCGCATCTCTCTCCTTCCCCGGACTCCCCAAGAACCTCCTACCCAACGTCTCGATCCGCTCAGCCACGCTTAAGGATGATGCAGCATCACCCCGTTGCGCAACTTGATCCAACTGTCGCAAATCGAAGGGGATCATGCAGACCAGGGAGAGCCAGAGGAGGAGGACATATCGAAGCTCCCATACGGCTGCCGAGCTCGTTGGAGGATCAGGTGTGTCGCTGGGGCTGAGTAGTTCGAGGGAGACGATAACGGGCAAAAGATCGTCCACTTCATGCGGGAAGAATCGAGCTGTAAGAGGAGGTACAAGTGTCAGTCACTACGAAATTCAGATTCATGACAGAGAGGAATAAGACGTACTGATGACCTTGTCGCCCCTGATCTTGGTATATGAGTATATGAGCACCGCGAGCTCTTGAAGTTGAGGCGCACATAAGCTGTCCAATGATAGGGGAGCAGCGTCCGTGCCGGTCCGAATGATTCTCTGTAGAGCTTGCACAGGCGCAATGACGAGCTCGTCCAAGTACGGGTCGAGGAGGTAAGGCTGTTCTTGATACGGCGAGAGCTATGACAGTACATAGCATTCATCAGCATTTATGTCAGGAGAAAGGGAGGGATATGGGTACTCACTATACCGAGAAGCTTCACAATTAGAGGGTTCTGATACGGGTTTGGAGGCTGAGCTGGCGCTCCCTTCCTCCCCACCGACGACCGAGCCTCACCCTCCTTCTGTACCGTCTGAGATCCAACCGTAGCCGCAGCGAGGAACTCGGCCAACAGCGTTCGGAACTCATCGATATGCTCAAAGGAAGCCAGCTCGCGCTCTTCCACCGTGGCCCCAGCGATTGCTACTCCGCCGCCGACCTCGTCCGCGAGACCGCCGGGCCCATCATCAGGCGCACTGTTCGAACGCGGGGCGGCGCCGCGCTGTACGAGCTGGGCTGCTTCTGCTGCGCTCATCTTTTCCTTGCTATTCCTCTGAGGCAATCCTCAGCATGCACGGCTCCAACCAACCATGCTCACCATGATGCAACCCAGAAAAAAAAGGCTCCGAGCATGACATGCTCATCCTCAACGCCTTCGCACGACGGATGACGAGGAGAGCAACCACTTTCGTTTGAGGACAATTTCCATACTTCCCAAATCATCATGGCCGACCCATTCAAACCAGGACCCTCCGTAGCCTCCCGCTTCGTCTCCCAGACGGAGCTGTCCGAAGCACAGGCCCGGCGAGAGTCCGATGTTCGAGCGGCCTATGCTCGATTGGGACAGGAAGCCCCTGCGGAGGCGCTGGCTGCGGCCAAAGGTGACACGGGGGGCGAATACGATCCACGAAGTCTGTTCGAGGTGAGTAAAATCCACACAGAGATACCCTATGAATCCTGCCTGGAAATGAATGGCCTCTGAACGCTTCTATCTGGATCCCCCGCCAGCGTCTTCAAGCGAACAAGAATGCGAAACAGGAGAAGATTGACGAGATGATGAAGCTGTCGAATCAGTTTCGAGGATTAGATGAGGACGAGACTGTGTTCTTGGCGGAGGTTGCGGCGGAGAAGAGGGCAGAGGAAGCGACGAAGCGGGAGCAGGAGGAGCAGGAGTTGCTTGAATTTCGAAGGTACGTTCTGCCAATGCACATGTCTGCCTTGGCATCCTACCGATGGACTGACTTCCTGACTATCAATACATTTCGCAGAGCCACATTGGTCCGATCTTCGTCCCCGCCCAACCCGCTTGCCCTGCTCACTGGTTCAGCACTCTCGACATCCCCTCCACCACCCCCAGCCGCTTCAGGCAGTACGACAGCATTCCCTAACGCAGCTCAAGCAAGAATAGGGAAAGCAGCTACAACTTCACCCTCGACGGCTTTGGCAGGTGTGAAGCGATCCGCTGATGAGGCGGCTGGGTCTGGGACGAGCAGCGAGGACGCGTCAAAACGAGCGAAGGGACAGGGCGTTGCGGCACCTACGGCTGGTCTGAGTGGTGCAACAGCAGCTGCGAGGAAGAAGAAGGCCGCTGCCGCCTTGGGGATTGTACGCAAGAAACCTACCAAATGAATCTGAAGACTTTCTGGCAAGATCGGTCGCAGAAAGGCGTGAAGGTGCTAGAGAGAGATTGTTTGCCGTTTGAAGTGCATTAATGGTTTGGAATGTGCGAGAGTGAAATTGACATTGACGCGCCCCGCCAACTCGCGAGCGGTAGGTAGATGCTCAGATACGAACACTGGCATTGGCACGGTTCGCCATAGCCACCTTGTGCTGCTCCTCTTTGCGCGACAAGACCGAGCTCGACCCTTCCAGCACCGCAATAATCTCTCTGGCCAACCGTGTGGGCAGGTACCGATCATTCCGCTTCTTGCTAGCGTCGATGATAGCCTTGATTCCCCTGTGCATCGATTGACGTGGGTTGAGCGGGATCGGGATCTGGACAATCTTGCCGCCGCTCTTGGAGCTCTGCATTCGGACGAGGGGCGAGGCTCGTGTGATGGCTTGTTGGAACATGGGTAGAGGTGGGGAGGATGTCCAGTCGTAGAGGAGGGCGAGAACATCCATCGCTACCCGGTTCGAGGCTGCTCTTTTGCCGTCGCGCATGAGGATCCCGACGAAGAAGGAGAGGGTAGGGTCTGTTAGGGTGGGAAGGTTGTCCTTTGTGTAGCCCAGAGTTGTTATTGGTGGTGGGCGGAGGTTGAGAGGGTTTGATGCTGGTATTGATACCCCTGCTGCTTCCGCGCTTGATGCTCTTGTTGTTGACGATGATGATGATGATGCTTGTGATGATGAAGCTGCGACTTCCGATCTTGAAGCAATAGTTGCAGCAATGGCACGAGGTGTAGAGCTCGAGAGCCAGCGACCTGGAATTGGAGCGGCGATGCGGGGCGCGGCAGCTGTGACCGAGCGCAGGGCTGTTGCAGTGCGTAGGAGTGTCATGATGTGAGGTCGAGCTGAGCTGAGGAGCACTGAGGATGATGAGGTCGAGAAGATCGCTGCTGCTGCTGAGAAGGTCGCGAGAGGAAGTCGTGTGATCAGAGCATGATCATATACTCACCACGTGGCCACTCCACAACACTCAACTGTACTCAACTGTACTCAACTTTGCATGATTATGTCCGCCACCTTCGCAGACGCGGCCTGTGCTATGGAATTCAGCTCGAGGGAGTGGCGACTAACATCCTGCTGAAGTGCATCTTGATACGCGAGGAAGTGACGCGCTTCCTTTCTACGTTCAGACGCGTCTTTATTTGAGCTCGAGTTGAGACGCGTCCAAGAACGTGCAGCCTCGGTCCATCGCGTAAAATCACGTGTTTTGATTGGTGCTGTCCACGTGCCTTGCCACATCAATTGACCTCCTCCTTCACATCGTTGCCACGCGCTGCCACGCTCTCCTCAACCACGACCACCATCGCCCAACCCCATCCAGCCACGAGGACCATCCCCCCACCAACACCAACCCGCAACCAACACCAAACGCACAGTCCAAAGGCGCTCCGCCATGGCCTCACACGATCATACCACAGATTACATCGACGGCGTCGCTACCGATCCTACCGCGCTCGACCCTGCCGAATCACCCATCACAAGTGCAGCAGTAGCAGCCGCAGCCGCCGCTGCAACCGTAGCAGCCGCCTCCTCATCAGCTTCAGGATCCCATATCCCCCCCGCCCCAGCTCCCGCTCCCGATCCATCCGCGGACGGCGCGCCTCTTCCACCTCTGGGCCTCCAAGGCGGTCACCAGGCCACCACCTACTACTTCAGCAACGAGGACCCTTCCGCTGGCCTCGGCGCAGAGTCGTCCTACCAAACAGGAATCAACGGCGCTAGTGATTCACCCGGTCAGCATCCTGGCATTAGTTTACCAGACGAAGATGAGGAGATGAGCCAGAATCACCACCATCTGGACAATATCGACGCTAGCGATCCAGGTGGGATTGGACCCATGCGTCATCATCATCACCACCACCATCACCACGACCACGATGCAGAAGCAACTGCGGCTCTACTGGACCCTGGCACGGCCGCAGCCGTAGCTGCTGCAGCAGCGGCCGCCGCCGCCTCCTCTTCATCGCCGTCCTCGTCTTCTCTTGCGCCCCCTCATTCGTCCTTCAAGAAGGAAACGCCATACTCGCGTTCGCCTGAGCTGCGTGTCAGTCACAAGCTTGCGGAACGAAAGAGACGGAGGGAGATGAAGGATCTTTTCGATGATTTGCGCGATCAGCTGCCCGTCGAGCGAGGGCCGAAGACGAGCAAGTGGGAGATCTTAAGCAAAGGTGTGTTTCAACTGCGGTGCAACAATGCTATTCAAGTGGGATCGTGAATCGGGTCTGAATCTTTCCTTATGCTTTACCCAGCCACGGAGCATATCCAAACACTTTCACGCCAACGCGACGAGCTCGTTCGCGAATTGACTGCTTTCCGCTCAGGCAATGTCTCCATCTCCACCGCACAGCAACCACAACAAGCACAATCACAACAACCGACCCCTGTGCCTGCGCATGCTCCTGCGCCGGGAGCGACAGAATCAGCACCCGTAGCGGACCCGTCTGATTTTTCATACAAGGGCATGGAGGCCGATGCTGCTTCAATAGAGGCGAATGGGTCCGAAGTTGGGCGGGGTGGTGGAGGCGGACGTGGACGGAGGCGGTGAGACCTCACTGCCCGGCTCATCCTCCCGTAGAAACGACCGACAACGAATGGAGAACGACGAATCAGAAGGGACAAAAAAAGCCAAGACGGAGCCCCAAAACGCACGGAGGATGTGCTCACGTTTTTGAGCTAGAGCGGGTTCGGACGGCAAGGCTTCTTCCCACGAGCAATTTCAAGAATTTCGATTGTAAACTACACAAACACCGATTCACACACGCACACACACACACAGTGCAGAATGGTCCTTTCTCCGGGCCGAACCTCAGAACTTTCACATCGCGGTCGACTTCTCGCGGGACCGTGGAAGCTTGGTTTCTGCCCCGTTTGCCTTCTCACCTCAGTATCTATATCATAAGACCGCCGCTTTACTATCATCTTTCTGACTTTGGCGACTCGCAACCCTTTTTCCACTTGTCCTCGCTTGCCCTTCGCTCGCATGATCGATTTGTTCCCGACTCTGTCTGTTTTCGCCTTGTTTCTTACTCTCCTCAATACCTCAGGCTCGAAGGGCCCAGTTCTGCTTTGCGTATTTGTCGATGGCGACCGGCTTGAAGTGACAGTGACTGGAGTTCGATTGTCAACGGGATGACGAGAAATATGCGCGGTGGGAACGTCCTTGTCCACGGCCGCGACTAAGAACGAAAGCGAAAAGACGAGCAGGGGGAATGGAGGGCGAAAGCGAAAAGGGCAAACGGGGACCGAGATGGAGTCAAATGCGAAGGGCTGAGTTGAGGCTTGGCGAAGTGTCCTTGTGTCGAAATGTGGGACGAGTAGGAATAAGAAGTGAAGCTGGTCGAGAGGGGTATACGGGGAGGAGGGCCGAGAACGATAAGAGCCGAGAGCGCGCGGAAAGAGTGTTGAGACAACCCGGGGCTCCCTCTTGGAACGTCTGCTTAGGGCTTTCCCTCCGCATCGACCTGAGCTTGAGCCTGCCGTCTGCCGCGCCAGAAAGGTGAGGAAGAGTTGGAAGAGCGTCCAGGAAACTTCCACTCAGCATTCAGAGGACTCTCCGCCCCGCTGTCCCAGAAGAAAAGAGGAGAAGATTCAGCAAACGAAAACCCAAGGGGTCGAACAAAAAAGACGGAGTGGACTGGTACTTACGTGTAGCAAACTGCATCATAGAGGAAACATCCGACGAGACCACCCACGATGGTGGCGAGGATGGGGCCCCAGAGGAAGTAGAAGGCGTCGAAGTTCCAGAGGACGTCCGGGGTATAGCCGACGGCCCAGAGCATGAGACGTGGGCCGAGATCACTGTTTGCCAAAGAGAATCGATGTTTGTTAGCGTTTCTTGTTCGAAGGGCAGTGGAAGTTCGATACGTATGAATGGGAGGGGGAGAAACTCACCGTGCCGGGTTGATCGCGTACGAAGTTTGCCTAGAGACACAGACAGAATGTGAGGAAGGATATCAGTTCCCAGTCCCGCACTGAACCGTACTCGCACATCATAGAGCGACTACTTACCAGCCCAAGCACGCTCCGATGCCTACAACGAGCCAAAGGAGCGCAAGGGGCGCCATACCATCAACGGGCGGCGTATTGTTGGAGTCACCTTGAAGAAGATGGTTGTGATTAGACCGTCAACGCCAAAATTGCGCGCTAGATGGCCTGCACCCCGAAGGTGCAAAGGGTCACTCACCTAGGGCCATGATAACGAGCAGAAGGATCATCGACCCGACGGATTCGTTGAGGAAGCATGAGATCCGAGTGGTCGAAGTGCGCAAATAATCCACTGCACAGGAATACGAATGTCGTAAACCAGGGTCAGCACTCCGCGCAGCTCGTGCAGCCAAAATTGCTCGGGAGATGGTGCTTTCTCACCTGGGTATGTCGCAAATATCGCAGCAGTCAACTCGGTCTGATTCGGATCAACTGTGTGGAGGGGGTTCGAGTAGACGCCATAGATGACCAAGGCACCTAGGAACGCTCCCAGCGACTGGCCCAGAATGTAAAGCGGTACCTTACGCCATCTTTTGGAAGTTGAGAAGGGCGTGAAAGAACGTCAGGAGGTTAGCTCTGAGAAGTAGCCGGGGATCGGAAAATGGGATGAGGAGAGAACGTACGGGAAGCCACGGAAGACGGCGAAGGAGATGGTTACGGCAGGGTTGATGTGTCCACCAGAGACTCCGCCCTGTGGTGATAAGGGTGGATTGGGTTCCGCAGATGTCAGTATCTGCTATTCGCCATGTGACAGGCAGAAAGTGATGACTCACAGCCACGTAGACGCCCATGGCAACACCAATACCCCTGCATGATGAAGAGACCGTGCAAGATGGTCAGAACCTCTGATGTGAAGCGACTTGCAGACGACTAGGGAGATACTCACCAGCCGAAGGATACTGCAAAGTGTGCAGGTGGATGATTGTAGATGAGTTCAGCGTCACTGTCTGAAAGAAGAATTGGTGGCAGCGTCCGACAAAGTCACATACCGGATAGGAAATCTCCCTTTGGAGACCCAGGATTGATCAAAGTGGACAAGCTGACCTGGGCATTGATGCCGTCTAAACAGAGATCGTCGGCAGTCAGCGCTTGACCCGAAACACGAGCCTACAAAACCATGCACTCACTACCAAAGATCATGAGAATAAAAGTACCAAGTGCCTCGGCAAGCGGTTCACGCATGTGATAACGCGCTTTAGCCCAAGGGTTGGGGAACGTCTTTTTTTCCTCCAAAGGCAGATGGCTTTGCGAAGGAGTCATAGGACCCATTCGTGCCGGGACCTCCATCAACGGAAGAGGCGGGAGCTCCGACTCCTTGAAGAGCAAAGCTGGCTCGCCGACGTCCTTATCGTTCGGAGCGGCATGACCGGAAACGGTCATCGTTGATCGACTGTCCATACTGACTCGAGCAGACTGATAGTTGGTCATAGCCGACGGAGCACGAGGAACCTCCAGTCCCCGATTGGCGGCGTTTCCTTCGGTACCAGTGGGATCGTAACCCAAAGACGAATCAGCACGGGAGATCTCCTCACTGATCAGTTGGCGGAGATGGTGGACGATCAGAGGGGACGGATCCACATTCAGACCCTTGATCGATCCTGCCGGTCCGTTGTGAGACTGACGAGAGGCCCCGCGGCTCATGTCTGTGTTGGGCATGGCATGGCCGAGTCCGATCACCGGACGAGGTTGGTTTTCCGGTTCGTTGGTTACAACCGCGACGGGCGCACCAGCTGTATGAGCAAGACTGTGCGAAGTCTCCACTTTGCCGGGGATAGATGGGGCGGCGGCGGCGGCGGCGGCAGCAGCAGTAGCGTTGATGCCTCTGTTGAAAGAGGGAGCCGCAGCGTGGTTCAAAGTGGCGGAGAGCACCTCGACGAGAGCCTCAGATGCCTTGCTAGGTTCGTCGTTCGGAGCGAGACTGCCGTGACGGGACATGTGTTGGGCTTTAGTTGCACCGCCGACGGACATGGCGGACGCCTGAGAGGGCTTGACGCTCATGGGTGTAGAGGTTTGATTGGTCATGCTTGTTGCGGAAATTCGCAGACCTTTTTGACTTGGAATAAAAGAGTGAGTGATCAGGCTTGAACAACCTGTGAAAAAAGGGAGGGAGTGGGAATGTTGGAGTGGGAGAAGATGCGGGAGCGCGAATGGGAAAGGGAGGGGGGGTACATGCAGTCTCTTATCAGCGGTCGGGGGAGCAATGGAGAACAGACCAGAACGAAGGCCAAGGAAGATGTTGAAACGCTATACTCGAAGAGATCCATCAGCTAGAACATGAGTCCAAGTGAGATGGAAATCAACCTTCACCATTCGTCTTTGGCCTCTGCCTCGTCCTTGGGACTGGGGTGTTCGACGGCGGTCACGCTGCACGGCTAGTCCCTCGTATCTGCAAGAAGTAACGTTCAAGCTGTAGCCCGTAGCATAATGTGCAAGTTGCTCTCACCGCATCCTCACGTCCTCTATATAAGAATTGCAGAAGAAAGCGTTGTCCGGGGTCAGCGACGGTAAGGTCAGTTGGAGGTTAATAAGAGTCCCATGGAGAGCGGTCGGGCGCTAAGGGCTAGCGCTGCCCTCAACTGTCTGAGCGTCTTCCCAGACGAAGAACGAAATCGCGGACTTGATGCTTAATGGAACCTGAGCACTGGGCGCTTCGCTTCCACTTCCCTTGTGCCCGGGCGAGAGCTCGATGTGATACTTCAAGGCGATGAAGGTGAATAGGAGACCAGCGGGTTTTGACCTACGAGGCGGGCGGGCGTTGGGGAGTTGAGTAGACCGGAAAGTACCGGGTCATCCGAGATTCTCCGCCAAAGTATTTGATCGATCGATCGATCGCCTAACCAGCTTAAGAAGGACAGGAAGCGCAACCTTTCGAAGGCAGCTCACGACGTCCATCCCAGCATTTCCCCCACCAGAACAGCTCGTCGATTCTCCAGCAACAATGAGCAGTCTCTGTTTCCACATTGCAGGGACAAGCGCAAGTGCAGGCGCAGCCATCGTCGCCAGCGCAGGTTCAACCGGTGCCCGAGCGGCTGCCATCGTCGCCCTCAACGCCCAGCACAGCACACGCTCCTTCTCTTCCACCCACTCGACCTCTCGACCAAAGGGAACTGCTCCATCCAAAGCTCAACGCGCGCATGAACGTACCCTCCGATCTGCTATTGAGCTCTATCACCTCAGTTCTTCCTTCTTCCCCACCCCGGTCCAAACAGATGGGTTTGGCGCACTTTCCTCCCCCCCGGAACCTGAACCTCAAGCTCACGCCCGCGCCTTGGATTCTGTCATTCGATCCTCCATCCAGCTGGTCACAGATATGGAAGGGGAGGTGCGGAGTCGGACTAAGAATCTGGAGTCTGTGAGGCCTGTGTTGGCTTTGAGGACGGGTGACTTGCTCGAGGAGTTGGAGAAACCTGGTTCGGTTAAGGATGGGAGGGCAGCCGGTGGGCCTGTGTATGATCCCTCTCGACCTCCGCCACTGGGTAACACTTTGGGTTCTGCTCAGGCTTCAGGGCGGGACGACCGATTTGGACCGGACGCAGAACGATCTCTTGATAGGATGTTCAACAAGCGGACTCCCCGATCTTCTTCTTCCACATCTCCGAACTTCTTGGACACGTCTGTAGCACCTACCGCCCGTTCTCAGCTCCGTTTCACTGCCCCGCGTCATCCGACACTCAAGCAGGCCGCCAATCAGGACGCCTTGACTCTGTATGCGCAGCACGAGGAAGCGTTGCGAGCAGCGGAGGGACAGCGGATCAAGTACGTCGATCCTTTCGTCTCTCAAGCATCACCGCCTTCCAAAATTCCCTCGGTACCCACCTCCGTCCTCTCCGCCCTGCGTGAGGCGGACTTGCTACCCGATCAACGAGATGGAGGAAGTTCTGTTACGGAGGGACGGGTAGGTGCGGGTGTGAGGGGTACCAGTGGGACGGCTCGGATGGATCGATTGGATGAGAGGTCTGCGAGGGTTCGGGATGCGTTGTTTGGGACTGTTGCGGCTGAATTGCCTGGGTTGGAGGTTTTGCAGGAGCGTAGACGGTTGCGACAACTTAAGGAGGAGTCGGCGGTGTAGAGGTCTCCCTTTCTGCTCCTGTTATTCAAATACATTCAAAGGCATATGCATTTCCACCAGCAGCTTTCTGTGTGAGCTTACCATGGCAGCTCTGTTCCACGCGTGTCAAGAACACTGGCTCTGGCGGAAGAAGGGGGTAGGGTGGGAGCAGGGGAGATGCTTCGAGCAGTGTGTGAATTGGTGAGCTGAGACTACGACAAACAGTATATATTTTACTGTTGGGAAACACCGACATCATCCGGGTGCGTGGTCTAGTGGTAAGATTGCCGTTTTGGGTTCAAAACATTCCTACGGCGGGTCCCGTGTTCAAACCACGGCGTGCCCCAACTTTTTGTCTTTTTTGCCTTCACCACCCATGTCAAACTTCATCAATCTTCCACACTTTGCAGACAGCAGTGTTCTCAGACATCATGTACTTTTGTTCAGGTCACCTCACGTTTGGGGATTTGCCAGGAGATCAACATTCAACAATCATGCACACAAAGGGAGGGAAAAAGGCCTATGATCTTTTTTGGGAATTGTGAATATTCTCGGAAGATGGGAGCTCGAATGCATGGACTACAAAGGGGTTGTGTGTGTGTGCAGATCCATTCTCGTACGTCCTTGACTAGGGGACGCAGAGCCGGAACAATCGAGGCCAGACCAGTGGGGAAGTGTTCGGCTTGGAGTGGGGGAAATGGGCATGGGCATGTTACGTAAATGAAGTCGGAATCGGACCGACTATAATTTACTCCCAGGTATTGGCAGCCTCGGCGCCACGGGCAGCGTCGGCGCTCCAGTCCTGACCGGCACCGCCATCGGCTGACCAGTCGAGGTTGGCACCACCGGTGGGGATGGAGGCAGCGACGGCGGGGTTGAGGGTGCCAGCTGCGCCATCGGTGATGGAGTAGTCGAGGTCACCGCCAGCTGCGAGAGCGGCGTCACCGTCCTGACCGGCGGATTGCTGGCCGGCAGCCTTGGCAGCGAGGGCCTCCTGCTGCTCACGCTCGACCTCCTCGGGAGCGCGGTAGAAGAACATGTCGACCATGATTCCCCATCCGTCCTGGGTGCGGGGGATGGCGCCCTTGAGACGGAGGACCTCACGGCAGAGGAGCCACCAGAGGAGACCGATGGAGTGGACGCTCTTGTTGTTGCCGGGGATGGCAATGTCGACAAAGCGGAGGGGAGCGTCGGTGTCGCAGAAGGCGATGACGGGGATGTTGACGTAGGACGCCTCACGAATGGCCTGGTGGTCGACACGGGGGTCGGTGACGACGATCACACGGGGCTCCTTGAAAGAGCGAGTGCCCTGGTTAGTGAAGGAACCGGGGGTGAAGCGGCCAGCGATGGCCTGGGCGCCGGTGTTGGAGCCGAACTTGAGGACGGCACGGTGTCCGTAAGTGCGACCGGAGATGACACAGATGTCGGCGGGGTTCTCGATGGAAGCCAGGACACGGGCGGCAAGGATGAGCTTCTGCCATGTCTTGGCGAGGTCGAGGAGGTTGATACCGTCGGCGCGACGCTTGTAGATGTAAGAACCCATGGCCTTCTCGGCGTTCTTGGTGCCGATGTGGGTCTGGGCGGCGAGGAGGAGGGAGATGTCCTGCTCGGTGGGAGCGAGGGCAGCGGGCAACTTGGGTGCGGAGGCCATTTTCGTTAAGAGGGTTTTGGGGCAGTTGAGGGTAGTCAAAGGGTCAACTGGGCTAGAACCGAACAAATCTTGGATGCGATGGTGAGGAGAGGCGGGAGGGCGGCTGGCTGGGATTTTGGAGGTGTTAAGAAGAATCTTTGAAGAAGTGGAGGGAAGCGTGGGACATTTCGCAGGGGACATCACGTGGCTGCGATCCGTTCTGCAGCAGTTTGGGGGATGCGAACGGCTGCCGTTCTTGCCAAGTGGGTCCGGAGCGGGACGGGGCATGCAGCGGGACACGAAATAAACGAGACACTGGAGTCAGGGGTCTAAATAAGATCTGTAGAATCAATTAGAGTCGGCACAGCGCCTCAGTGGGTTTAATTACAAAGTTGTAATGGAAGTGAGTCTTAAATTGATTTGTTTGTCGCCTCACTTCCCAAGCATTTCCAACAGCAACCACCTCCCTTCGATCCTTTCATATCTCCATCACCACAACCACCACCTCAACCTCAAGCCTCGACCTCACCCACACACTGCCAACAAGATGGCATATCAACAGCCGCACGACGCGTATCTCCACTCCAACGCGTCCCAGTTCGACGACAGGTATCAACAGGGCGCATACAGAGATGAAGACCCAAATGCATATCCAATGCGTCCATACGCAGACTCCTTCGACCAGTCCTCCTTACACTCCACCTCAAAACTAGCAGCACCAGGCGGCAGTGGCTTCAGCGGACAGCCAGGCGCATACGGTGGATCTCCCCTCGCAACCCCTTACGAGCACGGACAGTCACAATGGGCACCAGCAGGAGCCCCAGGAGCACGACCACCCATGGGCGGACCAGGTGGAGCAGCAGCACAGACAAGACAGTATCCCTCCAACAGCAAGGCACCCACCGCAAAATGGAAGAAGATCGGCATCCCCATCATCCTTGTCCTCGCAGTCGCAGCCATCGCCGGTGGCATTGTCGCATGGAGACTTACCTCCAGCAAAGCCATCGCAAACAAGACTCCCGTATCCGCCGGATGGAACGGTCCACCCGCACAACGCACCAGCTTCTACCCAGAAAACGTTCTCACAGCTGCATCGTCAGCAGCCACCAAGGGCAACGGAGACCAGCTCGCCTTCTTGGGCACGGACCTCTACGGTAACCCCGCATTCAAGTCCACTGCGAACAATGCTAAGCCTTCAGCAGGCGGCGCTGAACCAGGCGGATGCTCAGCAGACCCAGACACACCTTCCATGAGCCAGCCACGAAGCCACCCGCGTCTCATGGCGGCACAGTACCAGTGGGACTGTCTCGCTGGCCGAATCGAAAACGACGCATATCTCACCATCTGGGACGTCTCCATCATGAACAATGCTACCGCATACCTCGGCATGCCTCCCACCCGATACGACGTCGACGGTGGCTTCGGTGGCTCAGGTATTCTCGACGTCAGCAGAGAAGTTCAACTTCGTATGAAGACCTTGGCATATGCATACATGCGCACCAAAGACCAGAAGTGGGTCGACCGCGCCTGGCTTGAACTCTCGACTGCTGCGGGTGCGACGAGCACTCCCTTCGGTCAGACTGCCACCCAAGGCTTCCCCAATGCGACCTCGTCACAGGTACCACACTGGAACCCCGTACACTTCCTCGACGTCGCAGAAATGACAGCGGCCTTTGCCATCGGATATGACTGGCTCTACAACCAGTGGTCCGACGATCAACGCAAACAGCTCGTCAGCTGGATTATCGAGTATGGTCTCCAACCCGGTATGACTCAGTACACCACCTCTGCTGGTTGGTGGTCGCAGCCGGGGAGCAACAACGGAAATTGGAACTGCGTGTGCAACTCAGGTCTCATCCTCGGTGCCCTGGCCATCCTTGGCGACGACACCAGCGGCATCGCGACTCAGATCCTCAACAACGGTATTCCCAACATGAAGACCGGTTGCATGACGGGCGCATATGAGGATGGAACTTGGAGTGAAACTGCCAGTGCGTAACCTTCACTGGACTTTCTCATTTCACTCGATTATCTCGCCCGCTAATCCTTTTGCTCCCTGATCTGTAGACTACTGGTACTTCGGCACAAACGCTCAAGCGCGTGCTGTTTCTAGTCTCACCACTGCCATTGGCAGTGACCAGGGTATGTCCGATGCCAACCAGAACTGGGCCAAGACGGGTGCTTTCCACATGTACATAGGTGGCATGGCTGGTCTCTTCGCCTACGGTGACAACGGTCCTAACAGTGAGTTTGAAATCATCTGTATTGAGTACAAGTGGCGATGAGCTCACGTTCTTGATCTCCCATTTCCTTGGTTCGCAGAGTACTCCACTACCGCCAATGGCATGTTCCTCTGGGCGCGTCTTTACAACAACCCCATCTATGCGCTCTACCAGCGTGATCGAGCGGACGCAGCTGACCCACTCAGCATGTTCTGGTATGACATCACTACCAAGGGCGGCTTCTGGAACGGATTGGCTCTCGACCAGTGGTTCAACAACGTCCAGGGCAACTGGGCTTCAATGCGCAGTTCCTGGACTGACTTTATGGGCACATACATCGGAATCAAGGCGTCGAACGGCACTGGGCATCAGACTCACGGCGATTTGGACGCTGGTGACTTTGTGATCGATGCGCTGGGAACCCGATGGGCGGGTGAATATGGTAACGGCAACTACCTCTCGTACTGCTACTTCGGCGCATGCAATGTCAGTGGCTGGTTCGACTCAGGCGAGGCTTTTAACTCGACTCGATACAAGTACTTCCGCAAGGCTACTCAGGGTCAGAACACTCTCGTTGTCAATTCGCAGAACCAGCTCACCAACTGCTCGCCCAAGAATCAGTTCGGATCGACCAACCCTGTTCAGACGGAGGATCCCAACTTTGAACCTAGCGCGGGCGATGCTGCGTACTTTGTTACGGATATGTCGTCATGCTATGCTACGACTACCGGTGGAACGACTGGCTTCTCTTCCAATTCGCTCGTACGTGGTATCCGCTTCCTCAACGGCCGGCGACAGATCTTGGTCCAAGATGACATCTCGGCAGCTGTGACGGGCGACATTGAGTGGCGCGTGCAAACGAATGCGTCCGTGGCTATCTCTGCGGACGGCCAGTCTGCGATCTTGTCTCAGAAGACGATCACGGGTGCCAATGCCGGTTACGACATCAAGGGCGACCTCGACAAAGTCGAGAAGCTCAAAATATCCATCCTGAGTCCCTCGAATGGCAAGTTCACGATCTCGAACTCGATCCCGCGCAACTTCTTGTACCAGAAGGACGACGTCTCTATGGCGGCGACGAACAACCAGGTGCAGGGTAACTTTGGCGATCCGCTCGTGACGGTGTTGAGCATCAAGTTGCAAGGTGGGAATGCGCAGAGTGTGCAGGTGCTTTGGCAGCCTCAGTGGGCTACTTTGAGCGCGGCGGATAATGCGACTCCTCCGAGCGTTCCGTTGAGCTCTTGGTCGTTGACTAGCCATAATTGAGGAGGGTAAGGGATTTGGGAGGTTCCCCCATTTGTTGGTGGGGGGCGGCCAGACAGGATAGGAGGGAAGGGACAGCCGTGGCGGGTTACCTAGGCTGTTTCTTTCCCCCCCCTCGTCGCTCCGGCAAGGGCCAATTCACGATTAAAACAACACACGATCTACGGACCATCAGAAACATCGGCGCCTCCTCTCCCTCAAGACTTTGACCACTTCAATACGTACTCACTACTTCCACTACCATCTCCACTTGTTGAAACAAAAAAAACAACAACACGGACTCTTTGCGCGTCTCTCTCCATATCAAGTTACCTGATCTTCCCGTGCCCCCCCCCCCCCCCCCCCCCCCCCCCCCCCCGGCCGAAACACACCTTCCGACCCCTTCCCCTCTTCTGCTCCCACTCCCACTCCTCACCGCTCTCTCATTACACACTCCCTCCCTTGGGGCCCTCCTCCACATCTTGCTCCTTCTCAGCTCGTGTTTCCCCTCTCTCCCTCGTGTTCCCGTCTCCCGCGCGCGCGCCTCTCTCTTTTGTTCCCAGTGTTACTCTCTTCTATCTCTCTCTCTCTCTCTTTCTCTCGCTCTAAAGCCTGTGTCAACACAAAGAATCTGTTCGGTCTCTTCTTTCCCTCCCGCTCCTCTCGTTTTCTTCTTTACCTTGCCTCTCATGTTCTGCTCTTGCTCTCGAAATTGGGTTCGTCGCCCCCCCCTCTCCTATCCCCAACCCCTCCCCCCTTCTCTCCTCTCTCTAGGCTGTAGGTCACCCACGTCCGACAAACACGACTCTTTCTCTACTACTACTACTTACTACCTTCTCCGCTTCCCTTCCTCTGTGTCCTCTTAAGCATAGCTCGAGACCTTTCCCTTTCTCCGATCGATGTTCCAGAAATAATGGACTTTTTCCAAACCCCAACTTCTCGCGCTGTGATGGACGATGGACTGGACGGGTAACGTTGCAGAGCTGAATGTGTGTGTGTGTGTGTGTGGTAAGAAAGCCTCTTGCGAAGATAGGGGGCTGGTTGAAACATCTCGAATTGGAGCAAGTCTGGAGCATAACAGAGGGGTTGAAAGCAGAGAGCAGATGATAGTGGATGGGGAAATTAAAAGCCGGCGCAGAGGGAGAGAGGGGGGGGGGGGGGGGGGGGAGAGAGAGGGGATGGGGAGAACTGAGAGCTGAGACTTGATGCTCGAGGCGAAGGACGCTCCATTTTGCCGCGCACGCGAAAGATATCTTGGTCGGCATTCCCATTTCGAAAGATTCCTTCATGGAGATCGGACGGCCGGAAGGGGAGGGTACGTCGTCGGCACATCCTTCTCCTCATCATCAGCAGGAGGAGGAGCAGCAGTATCCGACTCAGCTACCGACTCCCGACTGACCGTATCGAACCCGTCATCCACGACGTACACCTCCTCCTCCTCCTCCTCCTCCTCTTTCTCTTCCCCCCCAGTCGGAGGAGGAGGAGGAGGAAGAGGTAGTTCAGGAACGTCCTTCGCAAGCGGTGCAGGTGGTAGTGGTGTGGCCGGTAATGTCGTCTTAGCCGAAGAGCCAGATGGAGTACCAGCAGACGATGAAGCCGAAGCCGAACCTCCAACAAGGCTCGTAGCCCAGCTTCCTAAACCAGCAGCAGCAGCAACAGCCGTATTCCCCGCACTCGTCGTCGTAGACTTCAAACTGGTCGCAACCGAGCCGCCAGGCACCGTCGAAGTCGAAGCCGAAGTAGAACCTGAGGCAGAAGACGCAGGAGCGGGGGGAGCAGCAGCCCACTGTCTCTGCTGCTTAGCAAGGAACGACCCAAAGTTACCCAACGCAGCTCGGACCTGCGTCCCCGCTTGAGCGGCAGCTTGAGCGGCTCGATCGGCCGTTTGAGATGCGACGTCTGCAATCTGAGTCGCAGTCGCCGACGACGAGGACGAAGGATGCCCTCCTCCTCCATCTGCGCCGGTGGGGTGGGAAGAAGAAGAAGTCGAAGTTGTCGATGATGATGTGCCTGGTATTCTGAAGCCGGACATGAAGGAGGCGGGGGAGAGCGGGGAAGGGGAGGGTAGAGGAGGACTAGCGGGTAGATCCTTGTTATTGACCGAGGAAGTAGAAGACGAAACCGACGTCCTCTTATCCGCCCCGCTACCACCTGCAGCGGACAGCGTCATCGAAGCCGGCCGGGACGAAGTAGAAGAAGTCGTATTCGACCCTGCTCCATCCTCCCCCGAACTAGCAAGCCTGCCTTCTCTCAACTTAACAACCTCACTCCTCAACCCACTCGCAAACCTGAAGAGCCCAGCTCCACCTTGACTCAACGCACTGACGACGACCTGTCTCGCCGGTGCCAAATTCTCCTCAAGATGCATATCCTGTAAACCCGCAGCCAAACGGAGTCCGACATCTTCAATGGCGGAGGTCTTGCCGTCGCAGGGATGTCGGTGGTCGATGATGTCGAAGATCATCGGGTCCGTGGAGTCGTTCCAGGACGGGAAAGCTTTGGTGCGCATGAAAGCTTCTAGGAAGTCTGTTCCGAAGGCGTGTGTTGAGCT
Source organism: Tilletia walkeri (assembly GCA_009428295.1). NCBI lineage: Eukaryota > Fungi > Basidiomycota > Exobasidiomycetes > Tilletiales > Tilletiaceae > Tilletia > Tilletia walkeri. The sequence goes on from RDSH01000119.1 coordinate 48,985, forward strand.
TCCGGCTGCAAAATTACACCCCACCCACATTTCAAAGCAAAAGAAAAAAAATAATCAGTCAACTAAGACCTCTCACACACACTCAAATAGCGAAGAGAACTCACAAGCACCAGCAAGAGCAGCATCCCCCTTCCCGACCTTCCGATCAAACTGATAATGCTTAACACTAGCGAGCAAAGCACAGATGTACTCCTCAAATCTCGCCCTCAGGTGATCATCCGAGCCTTCGTACTGCATCCCCGCGGGCCGAGTCGGGTCGGCTGGGTTCCAGGTTGAGAGTACGAGATTCTCGAGTTCGGCCATCCATTTGCGGTCGGGTGCTGTTAGAGCTGAGAGGCGTTGGGCGAGTGGGTTTACGAACTCAAGGGTGGAATGTTCGAGCTGTATAAAACCGAAGCAAATTTTCAGTACCTCACTCCCCACGCGTGTCCACAGCCAGACTCACATCAACAATGACATCAATCGCACAATCCTTCTGCTGCCGATATATACTATTGCTAGTCCCCACCAGGTACGTCGAACCCTTCAAAAGATCGATCTGCTGCAGAGGCAGATACGGCTGGAAGAAGGCGTCCTTGGCGAAGAGGTTGAGGGGTAGACCTAGGAACCGGAGTAAGGATTTGCGGTCGGAGGTGCGGAGGGATTCGGCGGGTGCGCGGGTTGAGGTGCGGGTGTCGAGGTTGGGGAGACCGGCGTCTTGGAGGGAGGCGAGGAGGCCTGTTTGAAGAATGATTGGTTGAGTCAGTTTGTGGAGGCGTAGGAGGGATGGGGGGGGATAACACACCTGGGATGAGAGAGACTAAACTATATTGTTGTGTGCATAGTTGTTCGATAGGATATCCGTAAAACATGATCTGGTTGTGAAGTGGTCCACGGTCAGCACGGTGCCAAAAGAAGAAAAGCAGGACCGCGTTTTCGTTCTGCTCACATTGCGTTGCAGAAGAAGCATCTTGACAAGGACCAAGGTCTTCGATCTCCACTTGTGAATGAACTCGCGAAGGGACGTTCCTGTATCAGTGAGATCAGAGATTCAGCGATCGCTTTGACAACTAAGGAAGAAACAAGAAACGTACCCATATACAGGGCAGCCTCTCGATCGGATGAGAACCCGCCACTCTTAAGTCCCGCCTCGAGAGTGGCATGGAAGTCGATGAGGATATTGATATCCGCCAAATCCCCCTGTGCGAAGAATGCGCGAGTGACTATGCCCAGCTTTTCGCGAATTGGACCGAAGACGGGCTAATTGCCATCGTGGGAGGGTAATGAGGGTAAGTCCACGTACAATCTGGAACATGGTGGGAATGGTATGTACGCACCTCTCGGGCGAGAACGACGACTGCTTTTTGGACGGTGCTTCGGGTTACTTCTGCTCCCTTGCGGAGGAGTGCGTCTGATGCGATTTGGCGGTTGCATGAGATGCCGAAGATGGTGGAGGGGGAGAGGTTAGACGCGTGTAAGTGGAAATAGCAGAAATCTTCGTCGGACTGTTGAAAACAAAGTTGAGACATGTTAGCAAAGTTATTTCAGACCGGCTGTTGTGCGAGAGAAAGGGGGAGAAACGCACGAGATGGGATCCATCGGGTAAAGCGAGAAAGGGCAAGTTCGTGGAAAGATCCTGATCATCGAGTAGTGAATTTGGATGTGCAAACTCGATCTGTGGACCGACGAGATGGTTGAAGTCGACGACTGCGATGCCCAAGATGACAGGTTGGTTGTCGGAGAGGAGTTGTGAGGTGTGTGTGGTTCGATCAGCGAAGACTTCGTATGGGGTGTGTGTGCCTGTTGTTGTTGTTGTTGTTGTGGGAGTGTGGAGGGATGCGCGGGAGAGTTCGATGGAGGGTGGTTTGTGGGTGACTGCTGGATGATGATGATCTTCTTCGAGTGAGATTGAGGTTAGTTCGCTGTCGTGTTGGTGTTGGTGTTGATCTGTGGGTGGTGGTGGTGTTGCACTCTGGGCTGTGGTTGTTGTTGTTGGTGCAGCTGGAGCAGTGATATCTGCGTCGACCTGTCCATCGCTGCTGCTGCTTCTTGCTTTGGTAGTGCTGATATTATCGTCCTCTGTGCTGCTCATCTTGGTCGAATGTGGGTATTCGAGGTAAGCAAGGTGGATCATGCGCAAGCGTTCCAAGTGCGAATGAATGCGGGTCAGTGAGTGAGTGATCACGTGACTTGCCACGTTGCCGGCAACCGGTGTTTAAATTGTACCCGAATAGCCGATCAACCCCCCACTCCCCAACACTGACTTGCGCACTGACTGCTTCCCATTCCCCCAACTCTCCACTCTCCAGCCAGCGACGACGAGGATGACCACCACCACCATCTTCTTCACTACCACCACTCGCAGTATCCCCCTCTTCTCCTCTTCTCTCAGACTACTAGCAGCACACACCATGTCCACTCAATCTTCAGCGATCACAGCAACAACAGCTGCATCTCCACCACCCACCACCCTCCATCCCATAAACCCATTCATCCACATCTACGACCCAACAACCCAGCATGAAGACATCATCAAGAAAGCACACCAGCCATCCAACCTACCCGGCGTACGCGCACCAGCCGTCATCCTCGTCTACGGCTTCATGGACGGTCCCATGCGCATAATGTCAAAGTACATCTCCCAATACACTGCCCGCTTCCCAACCTCAACCCTCATCCTCCAACTCTCCACCTCCAAATCCTTCTTCGCCACTCCTGAAGAACGCACCGCTCGCACACGCAAGATCATCCAGCTCATCGAACGCGCGCAGGAGAGAGCGGAGTCTAGGAGGGATCTCAGGAGGAGGATCAGGCAGTTGGAGAGGAATGCTGCAGAGAGGAGTCTGGATGTAGGTGAGCAGCGGAGGTTGAGACGGCTGAAGAAGTTACAGACGAAGGCTGTTTCTGGAGGTCAGCAGAGTGGTTCGATGTCTGCTGCTTCGAGCGGGGGAGAGGAGATGGAGTCTGTCAGTAGCTTGCGAGCATATGAAGAGCGTGAAGATGGAGAAGATGCGGAGGAGAACTACCTACCCGCCGAACAACGCACACCCCGAGGACTCCTCATCCACTCCTTCTCAGACGGAGGCGCACGAAACCTCTGGGCATTCCTCAACGAACTCTCGTCTTCCACTTCGACTCTCAACAAACGTATGCCCCCCATCCGCGGACTCGTCCTCGACTCCTCACCCGGTTATCAGACTGCAACCACTTCCAGTCTGGCAATGACCATCCCCATGCGCAAGAAGTACGCTGCTTGGATCGTATGGCTCGCTCGGGCTGGTATATGGGCATACGTCCGTCTTGCTCTCTGGTGGCGCACCTTTGTCCGTCGTCAACCGACCGATAGCGAACGGATGCGCGCCGCTCTTAACAGTCCACAGAAGTGGGCATGGGGCTGGCCTCAGGCTTCTCGAGACGAGGACGAGGACGATGTACAGGATGACGTGTGGCAGCTTCCTCCGAGACTCTACCTCTACTCCCGCGCAGACGTGCTCATACCCTGGACCCAAGTCGAACGACATGCCAAGGACGCAGCTCGGGTTCAACTCAGCGGTGGTGGGGGTACGAATCCATCCTCGGTCGAACCGGAACTCATCATCCAAGAATCACTCGACCTCGAGAAGCAGGACGGTGGGAAGAAGAAGGACGACGACGAGGAGAAATCGAAGAGTGCATTGCGGGCTGCCTCTCGTGCGGGCAAAGTGGATCCCGAGACGGCGAAGTGGGCGGAGTTGAGTGCCAAGTTTGATACTTCGTTCACGAGGGAGCGATCGACGAGTTCGACGACGACGACGAGTTCTTCGGCGAAGGTCGGGGCCGCCTCCTCGCTTTCTACTCAAGACGTGCTGGTGAAGAGGGAGAAGGGGAAGGGAGTGAGATTGGCCAGGTGGGAGAAGGCGCCTCATTGTGATTTGGGACGACATGACTTGGCTGGATACTGGAGTGCTGTGGATGCCTGGCTGGCGAAGGTGTGATCCTGGGGGCCGCCATTTTCGATTTCCGTTCTGATACTGTACTACTTGATGCTAAACGTGCTGTGAACTGCAAAGGACGTTCTTGTGCTGTTCTCTGTGGATGACTGGGGGCACGCAATAGCCGGAGAGATAATTGTCATCATCCTTCCTTCCTTTCTTCCTGCTTGACGTCCACGACCCAACAATACTCCACGCAGCAACGATGTCAACAACAGACTCAGCCATGAGCTCGTCCTCAACCCTCAACACCGTCACCGAGGAAAACAACAACAAACGAGCCCCACCCCATCTCAACCCACAAGAACCAGTCTGTCCAGTTCCCCACGCCCAAGGTCAACCTTTACCACCCGGCCACCCACCCGTCTCCCGCTCGGCATCTTCAAACCTCAAACTACCAGGAGGAGCACGATGTGTCTTCTATCGGTCGGTGGAGGATTATAATAATACCCCACCTCTCTCGCGCTCGTCCTCCATTGCGCGCTTTGGGACGCCGCCTGTACCTGGGACGCCTACTGCTGGGATCTTCTCTCCCCCCACGTCCACCCAGGGACAGGGACAGGGGAAGAAGGACGCAGCAGCAGCGAATATAAACCCTTTACCTGAAGGAGGCGGACTCACGATCGACCCGACATACTCCCTCGTCCTAGCCTCTCGAAACTCCCAACTCGCCCTCGTCCAATCCTCACACGTCTCCACCATGCTCGACGCCCATTACGGCACCAACTCACCCGCCTTCCTCTCCTCCTCATCCGATCGCAAACACTTGACGCCCGAATTGGTACCTACGCCTTCGAATGTGGCGAAAGTGGTGGAACGGGTTACGAAGATGGGATTGAGCAAACCTTCTTACTTCCCGATCACGTCTATGTCTACTGCGGGGGATCAGAATCAGCGCTCCCCACTTTACGTGATCGGTGGTGAGGGCAGGGCAATCTGGACGAAGGAGTTGGAAGTTGCGTTGTTGGAAGGTGGGATTGATGCTATTGTTCATTGTTTGAAGGATATTCCGACGGTCTTGCCTGAGGGGTTGGAGTTGGCTGCTATTTGTGAGAGGGAGGATCCGAGGGATGCGTTGGTTGTTAAGAAGGGGTTGCCTTTTACTGTGAGTATCTTCTTAGACTTTGGCGCCAGGGGGGGAAAGGGGAAACGCTGACTTGATTTTTCCCTTTGTTCAACTTGTCGTAGACGCTGGATGAATTGCCACCGGGCTCTGTGATAGGCACGTCTTCCGTCCGACGCGTCGCACAATTGCGCAGGAGGTACCCTCAACTCGTCTTCTCCGACGTAGTAAGTGAACATCTCCCCCCTCTTACTTTACTTTGCTCCACGTCACTGACCCCCTGATCAATGACCAAATCCAGCGCGGAAACATCAACACCCGCCTCAACAAACTCGACAGTACCACAGGACCCTATACCGCCCTCGTCCTCGCGGCCGCCGGTCTGATCAGACTCAACCTCTCCCACCGAATCACAGCCTTCCTAACCTCTCCGGTCCTCTACTACTCCGTCGGCCAAGGCGCGCTCGCCATCGAAGTTCGATCCCCACCTAAAGGAGCGGATCCAAGGAGTGATCGGGATGCGAGGATTAAGGAGATGATTGGGTCTATTGGATGTTGGAGGTCTACTTTCCGCGGGGAGGCGGAGAGGGCTTTGTTGAGGGAGTTGGAGGGGGGTTGTTCGATTCCTGTGGGAGTGGAGAGTCGTTTTGAGGATCATGAGGAGGTCGAGGCTGTTCGGAAGGAGTTGGAGGGGTTGCCTGTTGTCCTACCTGGTGAAAATGGGGAAGGGGAGAGAGTCATTCCTGGTCATTTCGCTCCGGTCCGACATGCGTACGATGTCCAGGGGTTGGAGAAGGGGTTGAATGGGGTTCATGTGAATGGGGTAGAGGCGCTACAGACTCCACTTTCGGAGACGCCTTCGAAGGTGCTGATTACCTCGAGTGAGACGGAGATGGAACATCAGGCCCGGTTGGACGCGCTCGATGCGGCCATAGCGGCCGCTGCGAACCCGACAGAGGACGAGAGTCCGCCATACGTCAGTCCCGTGGCCGCTGAGGATCTAGCGACTCCACCCTCGAACCCACCCACACTCCACCTCCAAGCGATCGTAGTCTCCCTCGACGGTTCGCGCTCCGTCTCATCCTCCCTCTCCTCCCCCTGCAAAAACGTGGAAGACGCGAGGGAGCTGGGAGTGCGTGTTGCTAAGCTTTTGATTGGGGATGTTAAGGAGGGTGGGGCGGCGGGGATTTTGGAGGAGGTGGAGCGACATCGGAAGTGGGCTGAGATGGCTGATCAGGCTAGGAGGAAGGCTAGGTTGGAGGGGAGGAGTGAGAGTGAGGCTATGGCTATTGCTGCTGCAAGTGTGCGTGGGGCAGTTGGGGCGGCTGTCGTTTCTGTTGCTGCGTCGGCGTCGGCTGCGGCGAAGACGGAGAAGGAAGAGAAGGAGGATGGAGAGAGGGAGAGGGCGACGGTCGTCCCTGGTCTAGGACCGTACGCGACGGAGGAGATTGAGAAGAGACGGCAGTTGGAAGAGACGCTCTCCCGGGCTCGTCGGGCTTCTTCGTCTGCATCTTCGGCTGCTCGGCCTGGTGCGAGTGGGTTGGGGATGTCTCAGGTTCCGGGCTCGGGCACGGCTGGGGTGCAGGTTGAGGTTGATCGGAGGTTTGTGCCGAGGGATGATGGGCAGCCTAAGGCTTGGGAGGTGTGAGCCTGTCTGCTAGTTTGCCTGATGCACAGGGCCCCCTGATCTCCACCACTTTGCTTTCGAACTTGTTGTATATTCACACTTTCAAAAAACAACTACATGGACATGCCTTCAGTTCGAGATTGACATTTTCTTCTGCATTTCTGAGTTGTGTAGTTGGCGCGATTCCTTTTTTGCGTCTTCGTGCTGGTCATACATCTATTCATGGGTGAAGTTGGCCTGTAGGAGGAGTTCAAAGAAAGGGGTCAGATCATTATCATGAATTGCAAATCAGTGAAGACACACACCTTGCGCTTCTCTGCGAAGGCGCCCATGCCTTCCTTCTGGTCCTTGGTAGCGAAGAGGGACTGGAAGAGACGACGCTCGAGACGGTTGCCCTCGGCGAGAGAGAGCTCGTACGCTGCGTGGGAGGATCGCAAATGGTCAGTTCTGATGTATCCTGGTGACGAATTCGAGAAGAGAAACTCACAAGCATTGACAGCCTCCTTACCAGCTTGAACAGCAAGCTGTCCCTTACCCGCAATCTTGCCAGCCACCTTGACAGCCTCATCAACCACATTCCCCTCCTTAACAACCCTGCTGACCAATCCACCCGCCGCAGCTTCGTCCGCGGAGAGGTTTGATCCGGTGAGGATGATTTCCATCGCTCGTGATTTTCCGAGTGCCTTTGTGAGACGCTGTGTGCCTCCTGCGCCGGGGATGACGCCTAGGTTGATTTCGGGCTGGCCGAAGACTGCGGTTGGTGAGGCGAGGATGATGTCGCACATCATTGCGAGTTCGCAGCCTCCGCCGAGCTGTGGAAAAGTGAAAGATCGTCAGTATGCATCTAGCGAGCAGATGAGGAGATGAGGAGTGTGGTACTGACTGCGTATCCGCTGACGGCAGCGACGATGGGCTTCCTAACAGTGGTCAACTGAGTCCAGTGACCCAAGAAGTTGTTCTTGTATACTTCCGAGTAAACCTTCTCCTTCATCTCCTTGATATCAGCACCCGCAGCGAAGGCCTTGTCTGATCCAGTGATGACGATGGCTCCGATGTTGGGATCTTCATCGGCAGTGATGGCGGCGTGGTTGATTTCTGAGAAGAGTTCTGAGTTGAGAGCGTTGAGTGCCTTGGGACGGTTGAGGGTGATGAGGGTTACGCGTGGGGATGGGTTTGAGACGAGGATGTTTTTGTAGTCTGTAGTGGTGGGAGAAGAGGGAGAGGGAGTGTTGTTGGTGGTTGATGAGGTTGAGAAGGTGCGTGGGGTGAAGAGGAGGTGGGCCGTGCGAGGAGTGGTGGTGGTGGTGGATGTGTGGAAGAGTGCTGCTGCTGGGGATGTGCGTGCTGCTGCTGATGCTACTGCTGTTGATCTGAGCAGAGAGCGAGATGCGATGGAGAGGGCAGTTGATGAGGAGCGCATTGTTGATGTTGTTGTTGTGGGTGATGGTGATGGTGGTGGTGATGGTAAGATGAGTGAGTGAGTGGGTGTGTGAGTGGGTGAGGGAGAGAGGGAGTATGGTCGGCGTTTAAGAGTCACGTGCTGAGTGATAGTCACGTGATGGGATAATAGAAGCGGATAAATAGAATTGAAAATGGAATGTTCTTAAATTAGAATTTGTCCCTTTGCTGAGGAATTTTGGATCTCCGAGAGTAGCATCGATTATTTAAGCGGTTGCAGCACGCATCTACAACTGATTGGGGGGAGCACCACCACCAGCTTCTCTCTCTCTCCTCACTATCGCCGCTGCTGTCGCTGTTGTCGAGGTTGAATGCTTCATTCACTGTGGACATACTGAGTGTGAGTGTTCGTAGAATAGCCTCAGACAACCACCCACTCAGCTCACAATCTTTCCTCATCACCAGCAGAAACTCATCCAGCCTCATCGAGGCCACATCGAAGCCACCCTTCTGGATTCCGCTGTCCAAAGGCAGACTCCAAATCAGGCAAAGGGCGGGACTCGTTCTCATCTCGGCCACCAGCAAAACAACAATGACATCAACCACAGCTTCACTTCTAGGAATGGACGATGGAGAGTTATCATCACCAGCATCATCACCTTCACCACTCACCCCTCCCAACATCCTCACCCAGCATCATCCATCTCCAGCTAGTACTACGAGCAGCAAACCTCCTCCCCATCTCTCTCTCCCAGAATCAGTACAACTCACTCCCATCAACACTTCATCCACCATGTCCCAGCATACAACAACAACACCCATCAAGAACAGGAACAAGAACGACATCTTCAACGCACCCTCTCCCATCCTCACACCCGCTCCCAAACTACCCTCTCTCAAACCACCCCAAGCTCACTCTACAACACCCCTCAACACAAACATCACCTTACCCGCATTACCATCCCTCCCTTCCTTCACAGCAGCAGGAAGACCACCCACCCTCCGCATATCCACAGATTCATCTTCTTCTTCATCCTCTTCCATCGCAGATCCCGCATTCTGGGCACAACCACTGCCCCTTCACCCTTCTTCTTCTTCCATAGCAGACAACGACCCGCCCACCTCTTTACCCCTCTCAGGAAGAGCGCGCTCCCCACCAGTATCTACACTGGATATCCGCATCCGTCTCATCCTCTCGGGTCAATACCTCCTCGGAATAGGATCCCACTCAGACGTCTACCTCGGCTCTTACCGATTCCGATCCTCACCATCAAGAACAACAGCAACAACAACACGTCGCTGGCATCTGTGCGCTATCAAACGGCTCCATCCAGATCGAGAAAGTCTCCTACTGGGCTTGGACGAGGTCTTTGTGTTGAGGAGGTTGGGGCCACATCCGAATGTTGTCAGGTTGATTGATGTAAGGGATGAGGTCGATTTGGTTCCGGAGAGGGGGGCGGGGGGAACCCAGTTGCTCAGTACGAAATTGCCCTTGGGTCGGAGGAGGTTCGTCTCGTCCTCGGCTGCTGCGGGTGAGGCTATCAGCAGTGGTGGGCAGCAACACCCGCTCTCGGCTGTGCTGCGCGCAAATCCCGCTACGCCTGTCGAACAGCGTATCACCTCTCTCTCCGCTTCTTCCTCCCTGGTACCCCTTGGCATGCGATCGATCAAAGGTCTCAACTCCCGTCTCCCAGTCGATATGGAGGCAGAATCGCCGATGCGTTCATCAGTGGGGGCCACGCGTCCTTCTTCAGGCTTCTTAGCTGCGCCGGCTCAGCGGACGCGTGGGAGTGGACATGGACGATCGACGAGTGATACCTATGGCGAACGATCTCCTACGCCGCCCAGTGGACGGAGCGCAGTACCCGTCCCGGACCCTACTGCTGAGAATCCTCGTCCTCTCGCATCCACCAATGACTCTGTCCTCTCCTCTCAACAATCAGCAAACACAGACCCACCCCGAATGCTCCTCCTCCTCGAACTCTTACCCTACCAACTATCAACCTACGCCCGACTCCACCCTCATCGTGTCACATACACCCAATGGAGACTCTGGGCTCTCCAACTACTCTCGGCCCTCAGCTTCTTCCACGCGCGTAACCTCGCCCATGCGGATATCAAGAAGGAGAACTGTCTGCTCACCGAGGATCTCGTCTTGAAGGTGGGCGATCTCGGGAGTGCGAGGTGGATGGATGTTGGCGGGAGTGGGGGTGGTGGTGGGGGGTTGGGATTGGGGACGTTGGCTTATTCGGCGCCGGAGTTGGCTAAGGTGGGGGAGGGGAGGAGGGGGAGGGGTCAGGGTGGGGAGGAAGGTGTGTTTGGTGTCAAGGTTGACATTTGGAGTGCTGGTGCGTTGTTCCCATGCGCGCGCACGTTCGCGCGTGAAGAAATGGTTTAACGGGAAAAAAATGCTGACACTCTTCCTCTCTCTCTCTCTCTTTCCAGGCGCGGTCCTCTACTCCCTCGCGATCGACCAACCACCGTTCTCGCGCGCCCGGTCGACGATCGATATCCTTAACCGGAAACGCAACTTTTTCCAGACAGAAGAACAAGATCGGACGAGTCGGTTCGATGTCGAAGTAGGCATGTCATCGATCTCCTCCAGGCCTGGCTCGAGGGCTTCCAATCTAGGTGGGGCTAGTCCCGGTCCGGGAGCGGGAGGTGGTTCGGGCAGTCGACATGGGAGTTTGCGGGGTAGGAAGGGTGTTCATTCGAGGACGTCTAGTGAGAATCTGATGGGTGGTGTTGCTGTTCCTGGCTCGGAGACGAAACAGGTCCAGCTTTCTGCGCTCGGATTGGGGAACCCTCCAACTTCTTCGTCTTCGTCTTCCCAACTTAGCTCGAGCGCTACTAGTGGAGGAGGAGGGGGAGGGGGTCACAGTCATAGTTACAGCTACCCTTCGCTCCTTCTTCGACATGGGCCGGGGTATGGAGGTGGGAGGAAGGAGAGGGAGAGGGAGAGGGATAGCTCGACGGATAGTGTTGATAGTCTTGCGTCGAGTATCCAGAATATGGATGGGCGGAGTCCGAGTGCTTTGGCTGTTGCTGCTTTGCTGGCGGATGATGAGGAGGTTGAGGCGGAGAAGGAGCAGGAGCAGGAGCAAGAGCAGGATGTGGAGATGGAGATGGGGGAGGAGGCGAAGACTACACCTTCGACGGTCCTAGGGTTTTTAGCTGCTCCTGGAGAGGCGGCGGGCCGGGGGCGGGGCTGGAAAGTGGGAGGAGATTCTTCTCCACTTCGGAAGGGGACCGCCGCGTTACTCTCGCATTCGCAAAGTCGACGCTGTCCGAGCGTGAAGGTCGACGGAGTTGTCGTTGGAGAAAAAAGCCCGTTGGCTGTCCGAGGATCACCTGGTGCTGGTGTGCGAAGGACGCCGTCGATGCCGTTCCGTGCTGGGGCCGGGGCGGGGGTTGGGACGAACGTTGCGCGCCATCATAGTGTGAAAGTTCATTCGCAGGGGGGGTTGGGATTGGGGATTGATACGAGCTCGGCGCAGGAGGCTGTGGCTGCTGCCAATCGGATGCGGGCTACTTCTGTCGGAGCAGGTGCAGGTGCGGGTGCGGGTGTGGGGAGTGGACTTCCAGCGGTGATCAATGCTTCTTCCTCCTCCGGTATGGCCTTGACTACGCCCCGGCCGGACGAAGCTCGGACGACGTTCCGACGGCAAGAAGAGGAGGCGGAGGAGGACGATTTCTTCTATGCGCCTCCTACTCCTATTGCTGAGATGGGCGAAGGGGAGGGCGAAGAATCTCGATCTCCGATGATGTTCGACTCCTTTGGTCGGTCTTCGATGCAGGGCCGGAAGCCTTCGATTTCGAGGGGGTATAGTTATCGTGGGCGATCGAGTTCGACTACGAGGACGAAGAGCACGGCTACGATGCGGACGGGGACCGGGACGGGTGTAGGGGGTGGACATGCACGTAAAGCGCCGTCGATCTCGTCCCTCTCGTCCGCCTCGACCGCAGGATCCTACCCTCCCTCCGAATCCGACGACGAGGACGAGGAGCATCGGAGTAACGGAGAGGAAGAGGAGGAGGAAGAAGAACAGAGGCCGTACGCTTCGGACGGTGCGCCGTCGATTGTGTTGCCTGGTGGGGGTCGATTGCCTGATGCTGCCAGGGATCTGTTGAGGGCTATGCTGGAGACGGATCCGAGGAGGAGGCCTTCGGCTGTTGAGGTTCTTGCTGTGCTGGAGAGGCTGTGAGGTAGGAAGGGGACCCTCAGCAAACTGGCGCGGCTTTAATGTTGGTTTTTGCCATCCATCGCTTTGGGCGATCTGATGTTGTACTTGTATCCCCCTCCTCCCCTTGCTCTGCTTGCGCTTTTCCTACCCATCCCGGCGGGGCGCATCTTCCATACATGAGTCTCTCTCTCTCTCCTCTGCTTCCCTAAACAGCCTCTTGTAATAGTCTTTTGTCTTGTTCCCACGCTCGTCGATCCCTGCGCTTTCCATCATCATCTTGCAACCCCCTCTCCCACCCCAACATACTTGAATATACACCTGTGCTTTCCATTACATGATTCTCTCACGCAACGCTCTCAGATCTCAGACCGCACGAGGGACGGGACTGGAGTTCGTCGAGAAAAAATAAATCCATTCTTTGTACTCTTTTACTTCTTGACGACCTTGTACTCCCAACCCTGCTGGCCCATCTTCTCGATCTTGCCTCCGACTTCTTCCTCCATGTTGCGCATGTAGGTCTCCATCTTGTCCAAGTACTCCGGCACGCCTAGCATTCGGATGGCGAGGAGGGCACCATTGGTGCTGTTGTTGATGGCGACGGTTGCGACGGGGATGCCGCGCTGTGTGTGTGGAGAGAACGTGTGAGTACAGGGCGAAGAGGTCGATGGAAGGCAGGAAGAGGGAGAAGAAACTCACGGGCATCTGCAGAATGCTATGCATTGAATCAACACCGTCCAACGCACTCCCTTTAACCGGAACACCCACAACAGGCAAGACAGTCTGCGCAGCCAACATGCCAGGCAAATGAGCCGCCCCACCCGCACCAGCAACGATAGCCCTCAACCCCCTCGCCCGGGCCGTACGAGCGTAGGAGACAAGCCGATCGACGGTCCGGTGGGCTGAGACGATTGTGAGTTCGTATGGGATCTGGAAGTGGGAGAGGATCTGGGCGGCGGGGAGCATGGTTGGTAGGTCGGAGTCGGAGCCCATTACGATTCCTACGAGCGGGTGTGGGTGGGACCAGTCCTTGGCTGTAGGTTCGATGGCCTTCGCAGTGGATGAGGAGGATGAGGAGGTAGCGTTTGTGGCAGCTTCCTTGATGGCGCCGGAAATGGTGAGGTCTGTATCGAGGGAGGAAGCCTTCTCAGCGCTCGACCGCGCCCGTTCGAGGGCATCGTCAATGATTTGCAACCGCTCAGCAACAATAGCATCCGTAGCTCCCACAACAGTCACATGACCCATCTTCCTGCCCACCCTGCACCCTTGCTTGCCATACAGATGGACCGTAGATCCCGGAACGCTCAACGAACGCACTGCCATCGCATACGTGCGTTCGACGGCGATCTTGTCGACGTCCAGGTCGGAGAGACCGAGGATGTTGATCATCCCTGCTGCGGGCACTTTGAGTGCTGTGGAACCCAGTGGCCAGCCGAGGATGGCGCGGAGGTGGTTCTCGTATTGGGATGTTTCGCATGCTTCGATGGTGTAGTGGCCGCTGTTATGAGGGCGGGGTGCGATCTCGTTGATGAGGAGTTCTCCCGTGGAGGAGAGGAAGATTTCGACTCCGAATACGCCGGCTCCTTCGAAGGAGGCTACTGCTTGCTTTGCGATGGTTTCGGCGCGGTGGGCGAGAGTTTCGTCGGGGAATCCGGCGGCTGTCATGGCTATTGAAGAAGGTCCGGCTGTCTGGTTGTGGATCTTGGTCGGGGTGAAGTGAGGTCGGAGGGGCGCGGTGACGGTGTGACAGATGTTATCCCTGTGAACGGTCTCTACGGCCGGGTAGGCGCGTACTTCACCAGTAACACTACGGACGACCATGACAGCAACTTCGAGCTGGAAGGGTACCCATCGTTCGGCGTAGAGACCCTGTTTGCCCTCTTTACCGAGTGTCTTGACGGTAGCTTCGAGAGTGTCGGCTGAGCGGACGACGGCATTTCCTTTACCGTCGTATGCGTGTCTGCGGGATTTGAGCATGAAGGGGAAACCGTAGACCTCTCCTGCGATTTTGGCGTCGGCCAGTTGAGCGGCTGCGATGTCTGAGCTGCTGGGCTTGTCGGCGTCCTCAGGAGCGGGCCCTACGATCCTGAATTCTCCCAGAGGGAGTTTGTGATATTGGAGATGCAGCTTCTGTGCGTATTTGTCCTGGATGAGGGCGATGGTTGCTGGTCGTGGTTGAACATCGCTTACGAGTTTAGCATCGAGTACGCTTTGGAGAGTAGCGGTGTTGACGTGTTCGATCTCGATGGTGAGGATGTCTGCTCTCTTTGCGAGTGCTTGGATTGATGCTGGGTCTGAGAAGGGTCCGTCGATGTGGCCGAGCTGAGAGTCGTCGTCGTTGGCAGATGATGAAGATGGCTGGAGGACTGAGATCTGTTTTGCTGGGGCGTTGTTTCCTGAGTCGAGGAGGAGGACGCGGACGTTGAGACGCGCTGCTGCCTCTACGAACATGCGACCCAGCTGACCTGCGCCCAACACTCCCACTGTTCTTTGCTCCATCTTTGCTTCTTTGCTGAGGTTGAAGTTGAGGATGAAGGATGATGGAAGTCGGCGACCAGAAGCGAGTTGCGAGCTTCCAACCTTTTTTTCTGGGTATGCGACCGTTCTGAAGCCGTTCCACAAGCTCACGACGAAACTGCTTGGAAACTGCATCCGTTCTGCATCCGTTCACGCTCTACACCCATCCAACCCAAAAAAATTCTGGGCAACCTTCTCGCCGTCCATCTCTGCGTTGTTGTTGTGCTCGACGGATTCGAGGAGGTCAGCGATGTCAGTGAGCGAGAGTCACCACAGCCAGCAGAAGATCAAGCTCTGCCAACAGATCATCCACGACCACTTCGGACCAACAGCAGCAGCCATCACAGCCGTCCTCCTCGCCCGCGGTCGTCTCTCCATCCCACTCATCGTCAAGTTCCTCAACTCCGCCCCGTCTTCTGTCGGAGCAGTCGGCGCGGTGGGAGGCTCAGCTGCAAGTGCTGGGGTGGGAGTACCTAGAGGTGGACCATTGGGTATAGGAGGAAGCTCATCTTCATCATCCTCAGGAAATGCGCCGACTCGCATCAGTCCAGCTACCGTCGAACATACCCTCCTCTCTCTCATTCAGCACAACTGCGCATGGCATGTCCTCGTCTCATCAGCAACAGGAGCAGCCGTCTTCGGTCCAGCACTCAAGGAGCTCCACGCCAAAATCGCTCAGGCCGCTACGTCTGAGGGAGGGGGTGCAGCAGCTGCAGCTTCCATACGCGCTGGCTACCAAGAGTTCTTCGAGATCAACCCGGATGAGATCATTCCCCGCTTGCGCTTCGGGTCTTACATCGGCATGACAGAGGAGCGCTTCGGGAGTGACGCTGCGGATATCATTCAGCTCATCCTCAAGCATGGCAAGCTACAGGCAAGAGACATCTGCGACAAGCTCGGCGGAGACGATCCTTTGAGTGCGTATTTGTTCATCCTCAGCACTTGCTTTGAGGGGTTGTTTGCAGCTGACCAGTCGTTCTTCCCCCTGCCGCCTTCGCAGAAAGCACAAAAATCGCACGCTTACTTCTCCTCCTCCTACACCGCACCTACATCCGTCCCTCCCTAGCTTCCTCCCACATCTCCCCACGCGACAAATTCATCGCATACGAAGTAGAAGGAAAACTAAAACGACGCGGGTCCGTCTTCACTCCCAAGGAACTCCGCGAACTCAAGGATAACGTCGCTGCCCGGATCGAAGCGG